>CAUYON010045680.1:0-45053 GCA_963573935.1 Arctocebus calabarensis
ATGTAGAGTATCAATGTCTTTATATAGTGATCAAGAAAATGCCATGAAGGCTATCTCTAACAGTACGATCAAAATATTTCTGATTGTATATGAAGCACATTGTGCCCTATGATTGCACCAATGTACACAATTATGATTTAAGAAAATTATTTAAAAAAATAAAAGGATAATGAGCATTTCTTCATGTGTCTGAAGGCCATGCGCCTGTCTTCTTTAGAGAAGTTTCTTTTCAGATATTTTGCCCATCCTGTGATGGGATCTCTTAATTCTTTTCTTGCAAATACATTGGAGTTCTCTGTGTATTCTGGTTATTAAGCCTTTGTTGGAGGCATAACTTGCAAATATTCTTTCCCATTCTTAGGGCTGTCTGCTAGCAATACTTACTGTGTTCTTGGCGGTGCAGAAGCTTTTTAGTTTCATCAGATCCCAGCAGTGTATTTTTGATACTGCTTCCATTGTTTTGGGGGTCCTCCTCATGAACTATTCGCCCAGGCCGATGCTTTCAAGAGTGTTCCCCACATTTTCTTCTAGTATTTTTATAGTTTCATGTCTTAAGTTTAAATCTTTAATCCATTATGAGTCTAACTTCGTTAGTGGTGAAAGGTGTGGGTTCAATTTCAGTCTTGTACAAGTCGCCAGCCAGGTTTCCCAGCACCATTTGTTAAATAGGGAGTCTTTTCCCCACTGAATGTTTTTAATTGGTTTGTCAAAGATCAAATAGCTGTAAGTAGTTGGGTTTATCTCTAGGTTCTCTATTCTATAGGAACTTTATCATTTAGAGTTCAGCTATAGAAGGTAGCAACTGAAAAGAATTAGGACAATCCAGGCCCTAGCTTCATTAGAAGGAAGACCACATCAGATTAGCACTGGAGGCAAAGCTGGGGCTGCTCCAGGGGAAACAGCTCCATAACCATGTTCCAGAAACATTTGGTCCTGCAAATAGATGTTTCAGCCAAGATCACTGTTAGAGAGTCCTTGAGCCCCATACACAGAAAGCTGCTAGCCCCATCTATCACCAGGTCATGTGTTTTCATGAACAAAAATGAAAGAAACAATCAGACTCTAGTCGGGCTGGTGCACTTTCAGAAGGTTGTGAGAAAACCTTAAGCCAGGGCTGCACAGGCTTCTGTGCTTCATTCCAGGACAACAGCCTACTTGCCTATCACACGACCCGAGTTCCTGTGGGATGAGCCTGGCTCCCATCCAAAAGTCTGGGCTGCAAGCAAAGATGGTAGAGTTCCTGAGACAAAAATCTGTGGAGCATCTGGGGAGAGGCTGAGACAGGTTCAGGGCAAACATCCCCACAAGCCTCAGTCCTGCAGCACCCTGGGCTCTCTAGGGATGTACATGACAATAGGGGACCCTAACGTTTTAGCATAAAAATTCCAGAGGAAACCTCCCCTCCCCCAGAAGATATTGATGGATAAAGGGACTCAAGAGGACACGGAAAGAAAGATCCCCCAGCCACTAGCTGAGAGGCAGTGGTCTCAGGGGCAGGTGAGGAGTGCAGCAGCAGAGTCCAGAACAGAGAGAGCAGGGGGCTGTGGAAGAAACCCTCTGTCTACTCCCCATCCACATCCGAGATTCTAGGGAAAACAGGAGTTCAAAAGGCTGAGGCCCGTTTAGCCTTGAAATGTCCTTAAGAATCAAAGCCGTGGGATATGTCTATCCCATCTCTTTTCCAAAATGTCTTTAATAAGCATGAGTCACTTTTATTTTTTAAAATCAACATAAAAGATATTAAAAGGAAATGACCATGGTTGTTATACGCCTTTTTTTCCCTATATATTTCTCAATGATTTACTTACATTCATATTACAAATCTTATGTAGGGTAGTTGGCAAATATCCCATTTCATTGACTGAAAAATGGAGTTCTGCAGAGATTAATGAACCTTCTAAAGGTCAAAATTCAAAACACTAAATCCTGCGGGTTATTTTTCCCTGAGCACAAATTCCTTATCTCAACATGTTAAAGCAATTGCCAAATCATAATTTCTCTTTGTCCCAGATTCTAAGTCGGTGAGGTCTGCACAGTCTGATTTGAGGCTAATTATTCAATGTTAAAATTGGCATCTGACTTTATTTCAGTTAAGAAGCAGTTGACTGTGATTATTTCCCTTTCTTCTACCTAAAGGCTTCTCTGTACCTCATGTTCAACTGGCTCTTTCCTGAGGACACATATTACGTGGCATATTCTTTTTCCTAGATTTCTTGAGTTAGAACATTCTTTCATTCTTTTTTCTAAACAAATACTTTAGGAGTAACTTTCACTGGATGACATAGTTTATATCAAATACAATTTTATAACAAAATCACAGATGTTGGTACCACTAAGGTCTCATTTACATAAATAACATCTCTCCATCTTGCTTAAATTTCATGTTTTACATGAAATTTATACTAGTAAATATTGTTAAAACACCAATATCTTGTAGCCAGGTGTTGTGGTGGGCACCTGTAGTCCCAGCTATTTGGGAGGCTGAATCAAGAGAATCGCCTAAGCCCAGGAGTTGAAGGTTGCTGTTAGCCGGGTGACTCCACGTCACTCTACCGAGGGTGATAAAGTGAGACTCTGTCTCTACAAATAAATAAGTAAAAATTAAACACCAATATTTTGTTTTTAGTTGACTCATGTGTCCAATGTAGGGGCAGATAGGGAGGAAAAAAAGAAAGAAAGAAAATCACAGCCATCCAATATTAAACTGTCAGTCACTACACAGTTTTATGACAATTCCGGAGAAAAAAAGTATATTTGTACAAGTGTTTTTCTTCCCTTACCCTTTCTTTTTTTAAAGTTATGCCCACCAAGTACCAGTAATTACTCTTGTAGGCAGAATCAGAGAAACAAAATTGTGCCATTAAGAGCTGAGAGAGAAGAAATGTTTTTAGAAAACATTTAAATGAATGTGGTTTCCTATTGAGTTATGGTTTTGCCAGATAAGTGTTTCTTTTGACTAATTCTCAAGTGTAAGCCTGAAAAAAATAAACATTGCTCAAGCTTCTGGCGTGGGAAAAAAATACATATAATCTCGTGTCTACTATAATTCCAGGTTGAGCACGTGTACAAACAGTCTTCTCTTAATTAGTCTGGGGGAGAGACCAAGGAAGGGCGAGCCAACAACTAGTGTGGAAGAGTAAGTAGGGAAGGAGAGGAGGAGATTCGGTAGGGTCTGCTCTGTTGCTTCACAGAGAGACTGGTCAATGAGCCTGGGATAGCAGGGTCTGCCAAAAACAGAAGAATCAATGTTTAATAAGCTTTAAAAGCCGAAGCAAGACTTGGCAGTCATTTAGTTTAATGATCTTCCATTTCAGCAGAACGGAATCTCAACTCTGGAGAAGTAATGTGGCTTGCCCAAAATTAGACAACTGACAAATGAAAGAGTTTCTGCTTCTGCTGAATTTTCTTTGTATTATTCAACTAACTGCCCCGTTTCTCACGAGGATCCAGATAGGAATAAAACCTAGCTAGGGTCTAGTTTGGTTTGCTTTGATATGGGAATCATGGTAGATATTTGGGGAGGATGAGGGAGATTGTATTTATTTTTGACAAGCCAGGGCTAAAACTTTGGCGAGTGGACATAAAGTTGTAGATATCAAATACCCTATTTCCCGATCAAGCTGATGGGGGCAGAAAGGGTGGGGAAGACAGGAGTTTGACATTCATACAGAAACAAGCAGAGGGTTGAAAATCAGGAAGTGATGGTTGCTTGTCAGGAAAGGCTAAAAGAAGGTCTAGGGACAATAGCTTTGCATGTCAGGTGCATCTATGTAAGAGCTGAAAGCTGAGGGGAAAGGATGGGTTTCACTGACAAGGTTCACTGAACTCTGTTATGTGGGCAGGTGGGGACTTCCCAAGCATTCTGATCTGGGAAGTTTCCCACTTCCTCTGGGTCTTAAAAGAACTTTGTGTTCTGAACAGGGTTTTCTACTGAGGTCCAATATTTTTGCTTCACTAACAGAAGGTAACATTCAATACATTCAAACCAGAAAGAGAAAATAAAATTTAATTTGCAAAACTGTCTGGACATATGATGTCTCCTTTCTCCTATTGTCAACCAGCCTGTTTCAATATAACCTTTGTCATGTTCTAAGTTTATTAAGTCAGTGTCCCTTTTTAAAATTTTAGGCCAATTAATATTACATTTCTGCCTGTAGCTCATGCCTTCTAATCAATGAGGTCAGAAACATTGAATTTGCTGCTGTTCATTAAAGCAGTCACCATTTCAACTAACTGATAGTTTCTAAAAATGTCAGATAGGCAGCAACTGGGGTAAAGATCACTAATGACAACATAACCCCTTGTGTCTTGACCACACCTTAACCCTCAAGGTCAAAGTTTAACTACACCAATTAAAGCTCACAAATTCAGTGACAAGCATGGGACTTAACTTCTTCACGGAAATGATGCCCAGTGCAAATCGACTGATGAGGCTTTTCAACCCCATGTGTTTTCCCACTTACTAGAACAGAGACTCTTGCTGGAGCTATGTGCTTATGCATATGGTGACAATGCTTCTGATTAGTTGTATTTTTGAACTATAACTTGGTGATTTTCCAAGTTACAAGAAAAGACTAGGTGAGGGCCCCCCAAATACCCTTCCTCCTCCCTTATCACCTAATGTGCATGATGCAATGGTACATTTCAAAACTATTAAGAGATGAGTATAATTGTGATGGATGTGTTACTTAGTTCAATGTAAGCATTTCACATTGTATATTGAAGCAATACCCTGAACCCCATAAATGCATCAATGTATAGTTATGATTTAATAAAAAAATCATTAAAAAAAGAAAAGACTAGGCAATTAATTTTCTTGGTGTCATTGGAAAAGGCTTTTACATACTTTTGCATGATGTGTAGTACTAATTGAATACAAATCCACTATCCCTTATCCACAAATGCAAAATGCAGAAACACTGAAAATTAAAATTTAGGGGTTTATTTTTTTTAAATTAGCCCCATATTTATCTCAGGGCAAAACCTTGCTTAAATGGATATGAGACTATTTGAAGGCTATTTATCATATTTAGTATAGATATTGATGCTTTTTAGCATAGAAATCTTAATGGGTTTGATTAAGGGGAGCTGCTCTGGCCCCCTCTGAGGGCCATTACATATTGTAAAATGTGCATGTATGTGCACTGCACTACCTTTGTAAAATATGGGCAAAAAAATAAATTCTAAAACATAACTGGCTTCATCAGCTTTCCATAAGGATGAACTATGAAAAGGTAACACTTGGGCATTTTCTAAGATTGTAGAAAGTGATTTTTGAAAATTGCCTCTATTTATGTAAGCAATTCCCATTCTTATTGCTCATACCCTCAGAGTATTTTTATCCCCAGGAAAATTTTGTTTGAGTCTTTCGTGTACTATTTTTATTTTTATTTATTCTTCAATTCATGTACCCATGGAAGACCAGCAGAGGGAAAACACTAGAGACTGCCATCCACCAAATCCACAGACAGAGGCCACTTAGCCATTCTGATCTATTAGAACAATGCCTTAGGGCTGTTTACCTGGAGACTTCTTGAGATGAGAGACATACTTAATCAAAGAACCTTTAATATTTGGCCACTTTGCTGAGACTGTCAG
Source organism: Arctocebus calabarensis (assembly GCA_963573935.1). Taxonomy (NCBI): domain Eukaryota; kingdom Metazoa; phylum Chordata; class Mammalia; order Primates; family Lorisidae; genus Arctocebus; species Arctocebus calabarensis. Next base: position 5,599 of record CAUYON010045680.1, read on the forward strand.
CAAAAGAGCTAGTTGTGGAAAGAAATGTCGCTTATCTGACCTATGCCCAGTGCATAGCCCCACACCTTTTTTTCTCATTCTTATCACAATTATAAAACTATACATGAATCTTACCTACTCTTAACAAGAACCACTTTGAAAAGAGAAAAGAAGAAAAGAAATAGTCACATCTTCCCAGGTATGTTCTAACATCAATGTATTGCTTTATTTTTTTTAATTCGGTGGGAATCAGAACTTTATTGAAAAATCAGTTAGTTTTTAGTTACCTTTCATAACGACAGTGGTTTTATTTTTGTGAAAACAAGTATGAGATTATATAGGTATTATATAGGTTAGGTATTCTGAACAAAGAATATTAAGTAGTTATGATCCCTGTGATACTGAATTCCACAAGGGTGAGAGAAAAGAGAGAGAGAGAGAGAGGCAGAGAATATATACACATAACATTGAAATGGGCTCTTTTGGCAAGAAAATGTTTTCCAAATATTTATTGTATATACAATTGTCTGTTCATGAAGATCTTCCTGGGCAGGTGACTTCCTGTTAGAACAAGAGAGACAAAGGGAGAGCGAGAGTATAGTCTAAGATCTGGGAATACTCAACTCCAGTTTTATTCCGTAAGAAAAGAGAAACTTAAGAGTATAAGACTCAAATGTACTGGTTTGACCGTCCTCAATAAAAATAGAAAATAAGGAAAAATTTTAACTCAGGATATTTTCAGCTGTGGACTGGAAACCAACTGAAGTTAATTTACAAGTCGACATGGAGCAAGACAAAGGGGAAGCTTGCAACCTGCATACACTCATCTGGCTGCATTTAAAATGCATTTCATTTCAAAAAGAACTCTTTAGAAGTCCACCAGCAGTGTGTATTTCCTACGTAGTCATGTGGTTTCAATAAATGGCAGTTCTTATGAATTCAATGGAAACCTCAGTGGGAAGGAAAGCAAAAACCACGAAGCCACAGGGATGTCACAACTCCCCCAAATTAGTGCTACTTCACAAAAACAACTAACAACCTTCAAACAGCTTACGAAAAATGTCAAGTACATCAAGCACCTACCATCTGCTAAGACTGTGTTATGAAAATGTTAACAAACAGCTAGGTATTATTACAATGAAGGAAAGAAAACACATCACAATTGATGGCCTCTGGGCAACTTATTAAACATCCATTTGTGTCCATCCATAAACAGACATAAAAAAAGGACTTGACAATACGGGAGAGGATTTTATGCATCTTCCTATCAGAGTCACAACATTTTTAGGGGCTTTCTATTAATCCTGTAAGTATAATTGTGTTCATTTACGCCAACGTGAGGAATTGGCAGGAGTTACCTGAAAAGTGAACTAGCTGGTAAGACCAGGGAATGTATTGTCTGTCCTGAGATAATTGTGGAACACTCTAGGTGTCTAGATTTGAAAGTAACGTGCATCCTGGATTTCATCTCCCTATTCATTCTTCCTGCAATTTCCTTAGACATATCAAGGCTGAATGTTTTCTCTACTTTTCTTAGAGGGATATTAAAAAGCCTATGGTACTCAGACCATCCATTCTGAGATGGTACACTTTACTTATTCTCAGCTAGACTTCATAATTAAAGTCTTGGGCGGCGCCTGTGGCTCATCGAGTAGGGCGCCGGCCCCATACACCAAATGTGGCAGGTTCAAACCCAGCCTCAGCAGAACTACAAAACAGAAAAATAGCCAGGTGTTGTGGTGGGCACCTATAGTCCCAGCTACTCAGGATGCTGAGGAAGAGAATCGCCTAAGCCCAGGAGTTGGAGGTTGCTGTGAGCTGTGTGACGCCACAGCACTCTACCAAGGGTGATAAAAGTGAGACTCTGTCTCTATAAAAAATAATAATAATAATAAAGTAGGATATGTACATGCAAAATAGCACAACACATAAACTGTGAAAACAGTTTTTCTTCCCATCCTATTCCAAATCAGAGGGAATCCAGTTTAAAGGTGCTTACGTACATTCTATGAAATTTTTTATGTATATTATTGGCCCCATGTTCCCTTTTTTCCACAACTTTATGTGTTTGTTTTTTTCTTTTAACAATGTATCTTGGAGAGAATTGGGTCAACATGTCAGGACATAAAGAGATCCCATACGGGGCGGCGCCTGTGGCTCGGCGAGTAGGGCGCCGACCCCATATACCAAGGGCTGCAGGTTCAAACCCGGCCCTGGCTGAACTGCATCAAAAATTAGCCATGCACTGTGGAGGGCACCTGTAGCTACTTGGGAGGCTAAGGCAAGAGAATCGCTTAAACCCAAGAACTGGAGGTTGCTGTGAGCTATGACTCCACAGCGAGGAAAATAGAGGGTGACTCTGTCTCCAAAAAAAAAAAAAAAAAAAAAAAAAAAGAGAGAGAAAGAGAGAGAGATCCCATACGTAAAAAGTGGCCACAAGGTAATCTCTTATATGAATGTATAATTTTTTCAATCAGCTTCCTGTTGATGAGCATTGTAGACTATTTCTAGACTTTTACTACTAATAACAATTGATATATATCTTTGTTTATATATATTAGTTGTATCTATAAGAGAGATTCCTAGAAACAGAATTTCCAGGTCAAAAAGTATACAAATTTAAAATTTTGAAAGATACTTCTAAATTTTCCTTTGAACAGAATGTTTCAGTGTGCATTCCTGTTAGCATTGTTTGAAATTCTTTATTTCCTCACATCTTCAGTAATGATTTTTTCATTGAATATGAAAGTTAAAATGCTATTTCACAGTTGTTTTAAATTTTAATATGAATTTATAGATAATATTGAACATTTGTTTGTAATTTTTAAGCTATATGTTCTTTTCCTTTTTCCTGCAAATTTCTTTACTCCTTAATGATTTTTAGTAGTTCTTTAAATGATAAAGACTTTAATTCTAAACATAAACATGGGTCCTGCTAATAATTTTTTTTTTTTGACTTTAGGGTAGTTGATGATAAACAATTTTATGTAATAAAGTTTATCAGTTTTCCCCCTGGATCAGTGTTTAATTGTTTTTCATCAATTTTTAGAGAAAAATAAATGACTATATTATTTTAAGTAATTATAAACATAGAACAAAGTTTTGTTCACCTTTAAGAAGAAATATATTTTAGAAGAAAACTCATATATCTTAGAAACACATGAGCAGATATTCAATTAACCCATAATTTAATATCAAAATTAAAAATGTTCATTAAAAGATTAGATCATGATTTTCATGTATAATATTTAAGGAAACCCTAGTTATTATTTTTGAGAGGATAAATATAAGAATCTGCAATGAGAAATTTCTTTCTATTGGTTTCCTTCTAGCTTGAGAAGTAGCAGTCTCCTAGAGAATCCTTAAGGTCCTGGGTATGGGGAGAGATTAAGTAACACAGAGGGTCTTTCATCAAGGAAGCCCTATGAGTTTCAGTTTGGTCAAATGGGGCGGGGGGCTAGTAGAGCTTCTGTCATAGCTCATTTTGAGGTTTAACTTGCCCTTTGCATCTTAACAAGTTATTTTACAGATTTCTGCTCACCTCTGACAAGTTGGTTAAATTAGATACCTCTGGAGGTTCGTAGCCTTGCCTGTGATAAAGGCTGTGTAGGAACTTAACTTCTTTAAAGTAACTAAATAGAACACAAGATTGTAAGACAGTAATATTAATATAAGGAGATTCTAACACCAAAAGAAAGTGTAACTTAAGCAAGTGAAATCCAAAAAGTCAGTTATAAGTGACAAAGTCAGTAGTAGAAGACAGAAACTTTTAATTGCTATTTGGGTAAATATTATATGGATTCAGGACTACCATAACAGACATTCCCTCTACCACTTACCAAATTCAATGTACATTCCTATTCCCCAAGTCACCTTTTCTCCGTAATGTTTTACTATGTAAAACTAAAATCTTCTCAAATACTAAAATGCAAACTTTCATTCTCTGATTTCTTTCTCTAAACTCCCACTGCCTTTTATAATAAGTAACACACAGATTTGTACCCGACAGTTTTCTTCTTCTAATATAGGCGCTATTTCATTTCATCCCCAGCTACAGTGAGAGTCGTAAAGGAGGGGCCACGTTATTTACCTTATCGTCTCATTGTGCCAAGTGAACTACTGGATAAACACTTCTCAGGGTTATTGATCAATTGTACTTGAACTAAACACACAGTCACATGACTGGGATCTAAAGAGCCATCATCTCAACAAAAGCTTTTAAAGGTTTACCACAGTGACAAGACAAAAATGGCCTAAATTCAGAAAACTAATCACCCTTATCTTTAGTTCTAAAGAAATCTATTACTGGGGTTTCCTGATCCTGGAAAGGTAAACAGCAAGCAAATGTTAGTGCCATTTCTAAACAGCATGTGGGATAAACCTCTGCACAAATTACTATCAATAGGCACAACAGGAGAGCAGAAACAGAAAGACTCATTTTCCTCGATTTGACTAGTTCAAATAAGTTTCTCTGCACAGAGCAATACATGTGGTTCTCTACTTGAAATGGAAATTTTAACTGTCATTTGCTTCATCATTCAAAGGAGATATTAGAACCTGTACTGTTTCCTGTCTGCTCTCCCCAAACCTTTGCATGTATGTGTACATGCTTGTGCACCTGCCAATCCCATAAAATAACTCCATTTATACAGGTGCAGCTTGCTTTATTGCACTTCACTTCATTGTGCTTCCCAATATTGCATTTTTTACAAATTGAAGTTTTGTGGGAACCTTATGTTGAGCCAATCTTTCAGGACTATTTTCCCAACGGTATGTTGTTTGTTTCATGTCAGATTTTGATAATGTTGAACTATCTCAAACTTTCTCATTATTATTATATGTATGGTGTTGATCTGGGGTCGGTTATCTTTGTTGTTACTATTACAGTTGGGCACCACGAACCATGCTGAAATAAGATGGTGAACTTAATCGATCAATATTATGTGTGTTCTGATGCTCCATGGACTCTTTTCCCCATCTCTTCAGTTTTCCTCATGCCATAAGAAACAACAATAATGAAATTAGGCCAGTTGAAAACCCTGAAATGGCCTCTAAATGTTCAAGTGAAAAGAATAGTCCCACCTCTCTTACATTAAATCAAAAGATAGAAATGATTAAGCTTAGTGCAGAGGCATGTTGAATGCTGAGACAGGTTGAAAGCTAGGCCTCTTGCACCAAACAATTAGCCGAGTTGTGACTGCAGAGGAAAAGTTCTTGAAAGAAATTAGAAGTACTACTCCAGGGAATGCATGAATGATAAGAAAGCAAAACAGCCTTGTTGCTGATATAGAATTTAATGGTCTAGACAGAAGATTAAGCAGCTACATTATTCCCTTAAGCCAAAGCCCAATCCAGAGCAAAGCCCTAACTCTTTTCATTTCTATAAAAGCTAATAGAAGTGATGAAGCTATAGAAGAAAAGTATGAAGCTAGAAGTAGTTGTTTTATGAGGTTTGGGGAAAGAAGAGTCTTAATATAACATAACAACATAACATAACATAACTTAGCAAAACATAACAGTACAAGGTGAACAGCAAGTCAGCAAGTACTGATGTACAAGCTGCAACAAATTATCCAAAATATCTAGCTAAGATCATTGATGATGGTGGCTACATTAAGCAATACATTTTCTTTTTTTTTGAGAAGGAATCTCACTCTGTTGCCTTAGATAGAATGCCATGCTTCTTAGCTACCTCAAATGCCTGAGTTCAAGCGATTCTCCTATCTCAGCCTCCCAAGCAGTAAGGACTACTGGTGCCCACCACCACATCTTGCTAGGTTTTTAAAATTTATTTTTAGTAGAGAAGAAGGTCTTGCTCTTGCTCAGAACTCTTGCTCTCTCGAACTCCTGAGCTCAAGCAATGCACTGCCTCAGCCTCCCAGAGTGTGAGCAATGGGTTTTCAACATAGATTAAACAGCCTTATACATATGTATTAGAAACATTATCATCTAGGATTTGTATAGCTGGAGATGAGAAATCAATGCCTGGTTTCAATGCTCCAAAGGACAGGCTGACATTCCTGTTAGAGCCTAATGCAGCTGGTTACCCTTTAAGTTGAAGCCAATGTTCATTTGCTATTACAAAAATCCTAAGGCCTTAACAATTATACTAAATGTACTCTGTCTGTTCTCTGTAAAGGGAACAACAAAACCCATTGGTTTATAGCATAGTTTACTGAATGTTTTAAGCTACTATTGAGTTTTATTGATCAGAAGAAAAACAAGGATTCCTTTCAAAATATTACTGATCATTGAAAATGTGTCTTGTTACCCAAGAGATCTGATGGAGACAAAAAAGAAGATGAATGTTGTTCACACCTGCTAACACAATATCCATTCTGTAGCCCATGACTCACAGGATGATTTCAACTTTCAAGCCTTATTATTTAAGAAATATATTTTATAATAATATAATGCCATAACTAGTCATTTTTCTGATGGATCTGGGCAAAGGAAGTTTTAAACCTCTGAGAAAGGATTAACTAATCTAGATATTATTAAGAATATTTATAATTGATGGGAGAATGTCAAAATATCAACTTTAACAGGAGATTGGAAGAAGTTAATACCAGCCTTCATAGATGACTTTGAGGCATGGAGGAAGTTAGCACAAATGTGGTGGGACTAGTAAAAGAACTAGAATTAGAAATGAAGCTTGAAGATGTGATTGAATTGCTGTAATCTCATGATAAAATTTGAAAAGATAAGAAGTTGCTTTGTAAGGATGATCCAACAAAGTGGTTTCTTGAGATGGGATCTACTTCTGATGAAGATGATAAGAACATTGTTGAAATAACAACAAAAAGTTTGGAATATTACATAAACTTTGAAATAGCAGAGGACAAGATTTGGGATGATTGACTCGAATCTGAAGGAAGTGGGTAAAATGCTATCAAACAGCATTGCTCGAAACAGAAAAATTTGTCATGAATATAAGATCATCTGGCATACTTTCCTGCTGTCTTTTTTTTTTTTTTCAATTGGCACAGTCACTCCATGTTTTAGCAACCACTGCTCTGTTCAATCAACAGCCAGCAACATCAAGGTAGTACCCTCCACCCGCAAAAAAGATTATGACTGGCTAAAGGCTTAGATGGTTTTTAGCATTTTTAAAGCAATAAAATATTTTAAAATTAAGGCATTTACATTGTGTTTTTAGACATGATGATATGGCACACTTAATGAGCTATAGGACAGCATAAACAATTTTTTTAAATGCTCTCGGAAATAAACATAAATTATGTAACTCACTTCATGGTGATGGTCTGGAACCAAATATCTCTGAGATATGCTTATATCCTCCAAACTCTGGGTTCCAAGCTAGCTACCCTTTGATATTTTTTCCTAAAAGCATATCAAAAGCTCTCTAGCTGAGACTAAATGGTGACCCTATTTTGTGAGCCATCTTGGTATTGCTGCCTTTACTTGCGGTCTAGATGGATTTTCCGGATATTAGACCTATACATAAATGAGGATTTAACCTTCCAAGAACTAGATGCCTTGTCTGTGTTACTGAGTCCTTACCAGATCCTCTTGTTTTTGAGATGATGTAGAGATTACGATTTGGGTACCTTGAACGCCAGCCTTTAGCTTTCAGCTTGAGGAAGGGTTAAGGACATGGGCCCCACAGTCAGCTGGCTGGGCTTGGGCCTCTGACCAGTAAGGGATCTCTGGACAAGGTGCTTCTTCTGTTGAACCTCAGAATCTTAATCTATCAAATGGAGTTTTAACAAATTGAGGATTGAACAAGATAATCATTTAAGATGTTTAGACTAATGCTTGGCACATAGTTGTTTCTTATTTCAATTTTTTAGTGTGAAGACTTATGTCAGGGCAAAGTGGTGGGGCTAAGGAGAATCCCACCAGGGAGCAATTCACTTCAAGTAGGTAGGAAGGAGTTGGCATCTAGGAGATGAGTTGAGTTGAGAAAGCCTAAGATTATAGCCCCATAGTTCTAAATAACCACAGCAAAATCAGAAGATGGATGGTTTTTGTTTGTTTGTTTGTTTGTTTAACCAAAGAGAGGCTAGTAGAGGAAGAGGTTTCCATTAAGAAGCTCTCATCAAGCTAAACTAGAAAAGAGTAGAAATGCTGGCAGCTAGTTTAGAATCAAGGGTAAGTGCACTTTTAGACAGTGGAGTAAGTACTTGGAATGTCTAAGGAGAGTTGCTACGATGTCCTCAGAAACTATTGGAGGAACCCATAATGGATAGTAGTGATCCATGGGGCAAGTAGTACTTGATCCTTCTTCAATAGGGGTCTGCAAACTCATTCTGTAAAGAGCCAGATAGCAGATATTTTCAGTTTCGTAGGTCATTTATTCTCTGTTATAACAACTTAATTTTGCCATGGTAATGTAAAGGCAGCTATAGGCTGTGTTTCAGTAAAACTTTATTTATAAAAAACAGGCAGCCGCCAAATGTGGCTGACTGGAAACAATATTTTAACCCTTCCTTTAGAACAATGACAAGTATTATTATTGTTATCATCATCATCATCATTATTATTTATTAAATGCTTTCTATATGCCAGGCATTATGCTGGCATACGTTCCAATTTTAATTTATCTTATTTTCTCACAGCTCTGTGAGGAATATACCTTTATTGTGCCTATTTTTTACAGAAAAAGGGCTCAGAAAGTTTATTTTGCTTAGGGTCACACAGCTAGTCAATGACAGGCAGGAGTTATGCCTGGCTGTTTGGTTTTAGAGGCTGAGTACCCTGAGTCACAGGGACCCGCCTCTTGAGGGGGATGGTAGGGGGTTATTCTAACTAACTGCTCATCTCCATCTTTTCCTAAAGGGACATCCTGTCAGTGGCAAGGTTTTCTGGATTTTGATTTACCTGTTACAATAAGTATACACGTGGCCCTATTTGCCTTGGCTACCATGTGTGCGCTGAAACACACTGACACCCTGGCTTTTTTTTTTTATTGTTTTTATTATTAAATCATAGCTGTTTACATTAGTGCAATCAAGGGGTACAATGTGCTGGTTTCATATACAATCTGAACTATTTTCATCAAAATGATTAACATAGCCTTCATAGTATTTTCTAAGCTATTGTACACCCTGGCTTTAACAGCCCAAAAGGCCCTGCTGAATCTGGGTCTTGCCTAGCAATCCAATTCCATAGCCAACTCTCCCCTTCTCTCCTCATCCATCTCACCAGTTTTCCTGCTTTTCCTTGATGGTTTCCATTCTGCTGATCAGGCATGTGCACATGGCGTTTCCTCTGCCTGGCTTCCCTCTCCTTCCCCTCCATGGTCTTCTTATCTCTGATTCATCCTTCAAATCTTGCTTCAATAACTCTGCCTCTACAGAAGCCCCCCAACCTAGCAGCCTGTAACCTTCTTTTAGAGGACACTGCATAGGTTTACAATTTTATCTTAGTTCTGTTTAAATAAATGATAATATCTCATAGAATATCTATAAATTAATAATAGAAAAGCTCACTGTCAGCTATGACTCTTTCCTTTATTTTTCAAAAATTATGAAAATAAAGCTGCCCATATCTCCAGCCCCATTTCGGAAGACTACTTACTGATTTAACAGATATTGTGACAATATTATTTGATTTGAAATATTTCCAACCAAAGCAACACTTCACACATATTTCACAAACCCAGCTGTCCATTCCTGGAGTAAATAACATTTGTTTGTGAGAAAAAAGCAAATACAGACAAGAAGCTAAGTAATTAAGAATTTATTATAAGTGCTTAGGTTTCTCCAAGACAAACTCTCAATTACCTTCTTGACTCAAAAATTGTGAACATCACCTTCTACTGTCCTCTTGAGAATCAACAAAGGACACATCATAATAATATTTTACTAAATAGGATATGTAGTTTTTATACATTAAATGTTAGGTTATACTTTTCTAATTGTCTTTAGTTTTCATAGCTTAAAAAACAACTATAATTGGGCAGCACCTGTGTCCCAAAGGAATAGGGCGCCGGCCCCTATATCCTGGAGGTAGCAGGTTCAAACCCAGCCCCGGGCAAAAACTGCAAAAAATAAAAAAAATAAAATAAACTATTTTTTAAAGATGTTGATATATTTAAAACAAGTTACATATCTACATATTCAGAAGGCTTATAATTATATTTGCAAAGGCAAACTCTTTTCACCTTTGTAAGCTTTTAAGGAAATATAAAAACTTGAGTGTAAAAAAGACCAGCACTCCTAGAACTTCCACAGGGAAGGGAGAAGAAGCTGCCAGTTCCTGAAAAATGAAGTCTACCATAATGTTGCTTACTCCTTCTTGGGAAGAAACTTTCTTGTGCCCATTTTTATTACAGGAAACAAGAAGCCATTCCAGGATAGTACACTTAAGAAAATGTTATCAATATAAAATCAAGTGTAGAAATTAGAAATCATGTAAAAATTTAGTGTAAAACATAAACAAATTAAAATGTGTAACAATGAAAATAGTTGTAACATGAGCATGGAAGTTTTGTGGGGAGTCTTTTCTTTACGAATTTAATATAGTAACACTATATTAGTGGAAAAAGCACAAAAGGTCTTCTATAGACTTTAAACTAATCATGGATATGATTTATTGTTTGGTTTTGTGGCCTTTGGGTCTGGCTTATCAAAGGCTGTCAATAAACATTTTATCAGAGATGAAATTAAAATTTTTCCCACTTTGGAAAGAGTAGGATCATTCAAATCATTGGGAACAAAGTGACTAGAAACAAAAACTTCATCTCTTTGGGATCACGGGATCTTTTTATGTGTTCTCCATGATAGCTTAATAACCAACAAAACTTTTTGAAGTAAAGACATTAAATTAAATTCCTTATAAATGTTTCTTATTGACTTCAGTAAGTGAAAGGAATGAAGTAACAAAACTACTCTTTGAGGTCCAGTGGATACTGTCACAACTAAAACAGGAGCAAGTTTGGTCACCCTAAAGATATAAATTTACATGAGATGTAGACTAAAGCTTCATATCTTCTGAAGATGCAATATAGATAAATATATGAAAAAAAGGTGGAGTCTTCTCCAGAACATGTCTTGAATCAAGATTTCTCCCTTCTTGTGGCAGTAAGATAAATATTAATAATACTAGGTTTGAGGAAACAATGAATGCATTTTTTAATTTTTAAACATATTTTTATATAAATTTTCAAATGATAGCAAAGTTAAAATAATTTTATAAAAAGAACATTTATAGACCTCTCATCTAGATTCTGCCATTAACTTTTTCCTATACTTACTTTGCTACATATTTGTCCATTCATAGATATACATCTATCCATACAGCCATCAATCATCTCATATTTTAGTGCAACTGCAAGTTCAACATACGAATATTCAACTAGAATTTAATTCATGAATTTAGTTAATTTAACTAGAATTTAATGTTTTCTTCTTTTGAAATAAAATTTACACACAGCAAAATCCAAAGTTCTCAAGTGTATACCCACAGTTTTGACAAATGCATGCAGCTGGGTATCAAAATATAAAACAGTACATCACTCCACAAAGTTTCTCACTCTTCTTCTAAAGCAATAATCATCCCTATCTACCCCTAAGACAAAGATTAGGGCTTTTCCTAGAAATTCATACTTTTGCCTTTTCTAAAAATCCATATTAATGAAATCATAAAGTAGCCATTCTTTTGTATATTATCTCTTACACTTAGGATAATGTTTTTGAAAGTGACTGTGTTATTGTGTGTAACAACATTATTTTATCTTTTTATAGCTGAGTAGTATATTCTATTACATGAATATACCAGTATATTGACACCTCAGCCATTTCTCCTTTTGGGCTACAATGAATAATACTTCTATGAATATTGACAGATAACTTATTTTATGGACATATATTTTCAATTTCCTTGGGTAAAAATGTAATTACTTGGTCACAGGGTTGGTTAATGTTAGATTTTTAAAGAAGGGGACATATGTTTTTCCAAACTGATTCTACCATTCTATGTTCCTACCAATAATTTATGCATTTTATTTATTTCATATTTTCATCAATATTCAGTGTAACCAATCTCTTAATTTAAAGTCCGATATCTATTTGAATACAAATGACTAATTTAGGTCCTTACCTCATGACACATGACACAAAATTAACTCAAAATAGATCACAGTTCTAAATGTGAAGATTAAAACTATAAAACTTTTAGGAAAAAACATTTTTGATCTTGGGTTAGACAAAGATTTCTAAGATAGAATACCTAATAGCATTCTACAATACCTAGAAAAATATGACCTATAAACAAACAAAAAACATTTAAAAACTTGATTTCATCAAAATAACAAATTACTGTGCTTAAAAAGACAACATTAAAAACCTGAGATGAGCCACAGACTTGTAGAAAATATTTACAAATCATTAACCTGATAAAGAACTTGTGTCCAGATTATATAAAGAACACTAATAACTTAATGATAAGAAGGTAAGTTGCCCAATAAAAAAAAATGGGAGGAGAGTAGGCAGAACAAGAAGGCCAAATAGAAATCATGCCAAGTATTTTCTGTGACCACGTGAAGAAATCAATGATAAGAGGAACACAGGAAACTGTACAAATACGTACAAATTAAACAGCATGTCCTTGAATGACCTAAGGTCAATTAAGTTATTGAAAAGGCTGTTTAAAAATTTCTAGAAATAAATGAAAATGAAAACATAACATATCAAAACCTGTGGGGTACAGTATAAAGCAATAATAAGAGGAAACGTTATACAAGTATCTACATCCAAAAAGCAGAAAAGCTTCAAATAATCAGCCTAATGATGCATCATAAAGAATTAGAAAAACAAAAGCAAACCAAACTCAAAATTAGTAGAAAAAAGAAATAAAAAGATTAGAGCAGAAATAAGTGAAAAACTGAAATTAAGAAAACAATACAAAAGATAAAATACACAAAAAAGTATAGTCAAAAATAAGTTAGGATATACTTCAAAATAACTAAAAGAGTGGAACTGGAATGTTACTAACACGAAGAAATGTTAAGTGTTAAGAGATAGAGACCCCAATTACCCTGATTTGATTAATTCACAGTGTATGCCTGTATCAAAATATCACATGTATCTTATGAAAGTATACAAGTATGTACCTATAATAATTAAAAATAAAGATAAAAAAATTTAAGTGAGAAAAGAATGTAAAGAATGTGAATATATTGCTTCAAAGAAGGACCCAATGTTCATCACAAGGTGAGTAGGAAAACAACACAAAGTATACCTGTATTTGTACTGTGGAAGACATTTTACAATACAAATGAATGAACTAACTACTGATCATATAGGTACAAGATAGATGATCCTCAAGAATATTATGTTAAGTAAAAGAAGCAAGGACTGAAAGGCTCTATATTAAATGATTGTATTCATAACCAAATGGCAAATCTGTAGAGGTAGAAAGTAGATTAGTGATTGTCTGGAACTATGGGTAGGAATAAAAATAACTAAAATTGATGTGAGGAATATTTTTAAGATGATGAAATGTTCTAAAATTGGATTTTGGTGATGGTTGTGCAATTCTAAATTTACTTGAAATTGTTGAGGCTTACATTTGAAATGGGTAAATTTTATGGTATCTAAATTACACCTCAATAAAGCTATTAAAAAAAAAATAAAACTATTTCCACAGTAAAAGCCCTGCCTATCCAGATAGTTCCCCTGCAAATTCTACCAAACATATGAGAAAGAAATGCCATCAATATTACAAAAACTCTCATGAAGAATAGAAACGTAGGAAATACTTTCAAAATAATTTTTTTTTGTAGATCTGCAGAACTTTAGTACTCAATTTGAAAAGAGTATAACAAGAAGGGGAAATTACAGGACAATTTTATAAACATGAACATCAAATGCCTATACTAAAATTTAGCAAATTAATTCCAACATTACGTAAAAAGTAAAAATATCACCACCGAGGTGGGCTTATGTTGAGTGGTAACTAAAAATCATGCTGTGTTTTTGAGTATGTAAAAAAAAAAAATTCAATATCCCTTTATGACAAATGAGAAAGACTTCTTATCAAATGAATAATAGAACTTGTTTTTAAACTGTTAAAGGGCATCTCTAAAATTTATGTAAAAAACATAGGTGCTTAATGCTGAAATATTGAAAGGAAAGCAACTGAAACTAGAAAGGAGATGGGTAGGCCTAGTATTATCATTTCTATTCAACATTGCTCTAGAGTTTATAGCTGAAAATGTTAGTCCAGAAAAGAAACACAAGTTAAAAATGAAGATATAAATGAAGGAAGATTAGAAAACTGACATTATTTACACATTATTTACAAATTACATTATTTATAAGTATAGGTAGAAAAATCAAGAATCAATGTAAACTATTAGAATTAAGTTATAAATTTATCAAGAATACTAGATAGATTAAAAATTCAGTATTATAGAAGGAGCATCAAGTAATATGTAGTGTTACTGTAGATCAATAACCAATTAGAAGATGGACTATAAAATTAATAGCATTTCACAGGGGAAGAGTTTCCAGTGAAATCCAGAAAACCCCATGCTAGACAAATTACAAAAGAATTATGACACTAATAAATTATACCAATTGTAATAACAAAGATTTCAAGGCACCTTGAAATTTCAAGCCAAAACAAATAGCAGTTAGCAGAATTAGATTAAGAAAGACTATGGGTATCAGTCTATCAAATGAAACTGGGAACTGGACTTCTACATTGAAAATAAAAATGACTTAAAATATAAACAAGGAAAAAAAGATTAAGGAGATAAAAGAAAATAAATATGCATTCTAGATATAAAAGATTTAAAGGATAGATTAAATAACAGATAAAATAGATTAAGAAAGATTTAGTTATGCAGTATTCCAAGATGGATATACTTGTCTTCTAAAATGTCACATAAAGAAATAGAGTGAATGATGGAAACTATTGAAAGGAAGGTGGGGCATGGGCCAGGAGCAGGAATTCTAGAATGAGAAATATAGTTTAGAAGAGATGGTACCTGAGGACTATTCAGAACACTGGAAAGACATTGGCACTAAGGTATAGACAAGAGTGGATATTACAAAAACATTTTTGCATGAGCAAAACATCAAGTCACACATAACATACATGTATAGTTTAATTTTATATGTAGAAACTTTAAAAGCATGCAAAAATACAGATATAAAATCGAGGGATTTCATTAGCTATCATAAAACTATTTAGAAAGCACCAGGCTTATATTAGCTCATTTTTATAATCCTAGCACTTTGGGAGGCTGGGGAAGGTGGATTAACTGAGCTCAGGAGTTGGAGACCAGCCTGAGCAAGAGTGGATTCTGTCTCTACTAAAAGTAGAAAAACTACCCAGGGTTTATGACCGGCTCCCCAGCCACTTGGGAGGCTGAAGGAAGAGGATTGCTTAAACCTAAGAGTTTGAGGTTCCTGTGAGCTATGATGCCATGGCCCTCTACTAAGGGCAACAAAGTGAGACTCTCTCTGAAAAAACAAGAATATTGATAAAGCAATAGAATGGAAGATGCAGTTCAGTACAGTCATGCCCTTCATGTGTAAAAGGGAAATAAGAACAACCCACAGGGGTTGTTTGTTGTTTGTTTTAGGGAATGAGCAATGTTCTATATATGAAGCTAGCTGATAGATAAATGACTATTTGCATTGTTATTTATCTCTATACCTTTCACAAATATGTGACCAGGTTCAGGCAGCTCACAAAAAAAGAAAATACAACTTATTTTCTAAAATACAAACACATAGTTAGTATTATACAGTGTACAAAATATAAATTAAAATAATTACAAGTGTTTTTCACCTATTACATTTAGATAAAAACTTTAAATGTGATAATATAGATTTGACCAAAGTAGAGGAGAACAGACATTCATACTTTGTCGGCCAAAGCATAAGTTGATTCAAACACTTCATAGAGCGACGGTACTATCGTTTATAACACCAAGAAATTTACAACTCATAGGTATCCACCAGTGGGTGCTGCTTAAATATGATGAATACAGACAATGTAACGCTATGTAGTCACTAAAAATAATGAAGTAGGTCTATTTGCACTGATAGACAATGACCTCAAATATTAGCCACTGAAAATAGCAAGATACAGAATTGTGAATTTATAGTATGTGCCTATTTATGCGAAAAGGTAAACATACATTTTTTTAATGTTTGTAGAGACATAAAGGATAGTCACACAAACAACATTAAAAGCTAGTAAAATTGGTTAACTCTGGGGATCAGTAGGACATTGGTTCTAAACAAGCAGTTGCACTGTCTTTTCATCTCTTTTTAACCTTCTGTATATTTCATCACACACAAAAATTACCTGTCAATTGAAAATAAGACATTTTGTACAAAGATTCACAAATGTCCAAGAGTATAGCATGATCATAATATGAGAACAGTCATGTTGGTCTCAGTCACTGTAGCAATATCCAGTATATGTGGAAGTTATTTATAACCAAAGTAATAATTGAAAATCGCTTAACAAAAGTGGGTTTTTGTTTTGTCAGTATTTCACACTTCTCAAGTGTTATCATCAGAAGAAAAACCTATTGCATGAAATTTCTAGTGCTTCGTGGGTTTATCTTGCTCAGAAATAATAGAGAAAAAAAAAAGCTGTTTCAAACATTAAAAAATAAAGGTTGCCAAATCTTTCCTTTGAAATGTATAAATATAAAAGCAAACAATAGCAATGATTTTAAGATACCTATTCTGGGATCCCCCTCTCTAAAATCGGTATGTTATTTAATTTCACTTTTTATCAGTTGTTCATTTGGGGTCAAACTTTCTACAGTTCCATAATGGAAATTGCCACTCTATTTTCAGAGGCGCAGATGGTGGAAAAACGTTTCACAAGTAAACCATTTTATTTGAGTGGAACTGAATTAGCTTTTCCAACCCACAATTTCCGAATACGATGTCAGAAATGAAATACACCCTTCCACACCTTAGTGATGTGGCTCTGGGAAAAATCATGCCATCACTCAGAAATGCAGTCTCTTCTGCAAAATGAGGACCCCAAAGCCTTTGTTGTAGTGTTGTAAGGCTTAAATCACATGGCACAGTCCCTTGAAAGGAAATTGAGGCTGTCTCACATCTTGCTCATCCCTGGACAGAATCTAAAAGCACTATGTCCAGGTCTCATAGAGACCAATCGAATCAACATCTCTGGCCCTGGGCTCTGGCATCTGCCTTTCCCCGAGTCCCAGGGTGATTCTCAGATGCAGCTATAATTGAGAACCACTGACTAATACCTTACCAGTTCCCGTCATATCCTCTAATTGAAGATACTGGTATTTTTTTTTATTTTTTATTTTTTTATTTTCTTTTTGACACTGGCATTTTTATTGATAAAACACCAGTGAAGTTGTGAAGATCCGGAAGCCAACACATGGAGCAATCATCCACTTGCAGTAGATGTGTGCATTTGACTCAAGAAACAACAGCCTACGCTAATCTGTGCGAAGCCACCTTATCAGCCTCTGGCTGCGTCGTAGGTAGAAGTGACATTTTAAGAGAAGAGAAAGAAGAGGAGTAGGTGGAAAGGAACTTGTATTTTAAAAGCAGAAAATCTGCTGTTGTTTTAATGTAGCAGAAAAGACATAACAAACGAGCATCCCACAAGCATCTGCTGTTGCAGGTCAAATCAAGCCTGCCCTGCCATACTTTTTCCCATCACAATGACAGCGACTCTTTAAATTTGCTACCTGCGCTCCCCTCCCAGACTCACTTGGAACTCACACTTTCCCTTTACTCACCATTTTGTCCACAGTATATAGTTTACCAATTATTTTTTTAATTGACTGTATGTTTGCATTAGAATATGAACGCCATGAGAGTAGCTCTAAGGCCCCAGCTGTCTTTTACAACATTGAATTTTCTTCCTAAATGTCTCTAAAATAAGAGACCTAACCTAAGGCAAGAACTTTTTTTTAATAAAGGGAGATTATGCCATGTATCAAAGAACGCAAACTAGAGGACAGTAAAGTATTTGGGGTCGATAATTTAAAAAATAAAAATAATAATGTGCTCTTCTCCATTACAGTATTTCCACATATGAGCCATTCTTTCCCATATGTTGGCCTGTTTGGATTAAAAAAAAAATGTTTTTTCCCTAATTCTGTTAGGTCTTCCAAAATATTCTCTCAGGCCATTCCTTAGAGATCACTACTGCAAACTGATCTCTAATACTCTGGTATGGTTCAGATTCCTTCCTTTAATAATTGGATTCTGCCGCTGTTTTCTAGCCTTCAGCATTTCCTCCAAAACTAAGTCAGCTTGTAACAATATGAGATAAAGCTTGTCGTCCTTTTATCTTTACTTTCTTTAGTCCTACCAAAAATCTTATTTACTCCTAGGGGCTACAACAAAGTATCCTTTCCTGTTGTTATAGCAGAAATCACGTGTGTGGGTTGTGTAACCTTAAGCAGTGCAACATGTCAGTCCTCTACTAAAAGGAGAGTTTGACCTTGCTCGAGACAGATCTGTAAATAGGTCAGTGTTCTCCTATTAACCTGTGTATGTGACTTTGGCCAAGCAACTTCACTGTACAGACCTCTCAGTTCTAAAACTTCACTCCAATATTAACCAAATCCACAGCAAATTTTTTCTTCTATGTTCATGATTGTTTTATCAAAATAAATTTGTTTGATATAAATCAATTAGTAAAATTGCTGAGCTAGGTAGGTGCAAACATCAGCCTGAATGTTCGCCCAGGGGTGCTTTGAAACCCTCTCTGTAAAAGGCAACATTTCCCTCTCTAGACAACCTCTCCAATAGTTCCAATAGGTGTGTCAAGTCATTTTTTCTATAGTAAAAAGTCAATTCCAGTCTAAACCTAGGCTTTCACATCAGACCCAACATAGAGCTTCTCTGCTCCCCAAGTTTGAGGCTGAGCGAGGTTTGATAAGTACTATCACGGATGGATCAGCACAGCTCCCCGTTTGCACCAGTCCTGGAGGCATCTTTTCCAGTTATTCAGCAGGCCTCAGTCATTATGAAGTAGTTTGAACATCACCCTTGGCTTTTCCACTCTCCTTTCTACCCAATCTCCTTTACTGCTCTGGCCTGAGATTTTCGTAGTTCTTTCTTGGATAACAAACATCTTCTGTCTCTCATGGTACAATCCAAATGATGACCCAGCTCTACAGCACATGACTTGAGTTTTGGAGATGCACTACCCCACTTGATTAAAATCTTTTCAAGACTTTCTAAGCCTGGTTACCATTTTTTGCACTCAGCTCCATCCAGCCTCAGGTTTGTGGACTTCTCTAAGTTGGAGGCAAATACCAGACTTTGTGTCCCTCCCCCAACCTAGGGGGACACATTGCAAGCTCTCCCAAGGATTAGTGTTCCCTCCATCTAGGAACAGTTCTGGGGGAACCAGAAAGGCTCAGCACTCTTCAAACTAGCCTGAGATGCCAGTCTTCCTGTTGCAGACACCCTAATATTCATTTGTAGGGCCCCACTCCTTTGGCATGGAGAAGGAAGCAGTCCCTTCCCTTCCTACTGAAGAGACAACTGTCAGTATTATTTGAAGGATATTTCCTTCACCAAATCTACTTTTGAATGTCTGATATCTTACCTGTGTTGTTGGAGTGATTGATGGTGGCTGAACTGGGTTTCCATGTCTAGCAAATTCTATGGGGTTAGATTTCAGCATTTTCCATTACTATATGGAAAAACCTTTTTGCTCCTTAGAACATTTGCTGAAATTCCAACATAACAGAAAATATACCCATTTTGCTACATATCACAATCTTTTCTTTTGCACATAAATCTTTTTCCTTTTTCATGCTTATAGGATACTTGGGACCTTAGAATTGCTCACTTTGTTATTGAGTGAACTCAGGAAAATAAGTATTCTCTCTAAATCTCAGTCCATTATATGTAAAAGGAGTTAGTATAAAATTACCTGACATGGTAATTATGAGATCAAAGGAGATAATCTGCGGGAATTCTAGGTAAAGGTTTTAGTGCTATGCAAAGATTAGTTAGTATGTTTAATATAACCTGAGTAAAGTAGAAATTAAAGGCAATTATTAAAGTGATTCAGGACAAAATGCCTACCAATAAGCAAAGTAGAAGATACAACCCTTAATACAGTCTGAAGAATACAGATAACACCACATACCCCAGCCTTCAACCTAAATTCTGAGATGAATCCTAAAGTATTTTAAAATTCATATATAGCACAGAGGAGGACAAAGAAGAAAAAAGAAGAAAGAGGAGGATAAGAAGATGAACTATTAAAGAAAGGAGGAAAAACCACCTTAAAATGCTATTATTATGACTACACAAAACCCCCTTCTCTTGGCTTCCCTCTTGCCTTAGCGTCTCTTAAAATATTTCTTTCCAAAATGCTAAAACTATTGCATATTTTTCACTTACAGTTTTCCAGCCCTCTCATATATTTTCTTTTTTGTCTCTCAAAAAGTTGAGATGAAGGCTGGATCTTTATATTCTGCAGCTCTTGCAATGCATGACAGAGAGTTAAGTCTACAGGTGACACTTAGTAAATAAATTAAGATATACTTAATAAATGTATCTTCATTTGCCTTCATTCAAATCAAAGTGTGACATGAACTCAGGTTGAGAAACCTCAAGGTAAATTAATTCCTGTACCAGATTTGAGGAATTCTATACAAGATGGTAAGATGCTTTAAAAAATATGCATATTGGATAAAGACCTAATATAAATGAAGCCAGCCAACTGTGTTGACAATAGGAGCCTATGAGAGTCTTGATTCTTGCAGTAAAACTAGAAATACTGTGTGATATTTTTGTACTTCTGTTTTTGTATCATCACTTAAGAGAAAATAAAGCATATTATTTACATATACACACAAATATCTGCTAAATACAAGTAGATATGTCTCTATTTATATGAGGAATTGTTTTTTCAAAACCAGAAAAACTCACTGTACTTTCTGGTTGTGATTTGTATTAGTCACTTCATTCTTGCCTCCTTTGAAGCAGAGGCCATGCTTGGTGTTTGTTAAAATGCAAATTCCTCAATGTGCTGGGTGACAAACCATTTTAAAAAAGTTAAACCAAGACAAGCATGTAAGAAATTACCATGAATCAGAGAATATGCTACCAGTTTTCATGTTTTACCTCTTAAAATTGTAAGAAACCTGAAAAATGGCCACAATAGACCTATTTTCCCAAGAATACACAAATCTTACCGTAAACTGATTGTTTACATCTGTTTTCCAATCACCATTCCATCTTGCATCCCCAGACCAACTTAACTGAATCAAATGAGTGTTGGCCATTGACATTAGTGGATCAGTTAGTTCACACACTGTAGTCAGAGTCAGGACTCGGGCACCATAGACAAAGAGGAGCGCAGTGTGTGACCAAGGAGCTTTCCATGGCTCTCCTTCAGAAAATGATCTTCCAGGGGCTTTCTATTTTCTAGTTATCCCACATCATCCTTCATCTCTGACGTGTCTCAATGTCCATCTGACTTTCCTCTCTCCTTTTCCCTCTTACCTTGCTTAGATGTCCTTTTCTTTGTCTCTCCATCTGTAACCCTCTCAGTCCTAACTTTCTTCACTTTCTGCTTTCTCTACTCCTGGCTTTTCTTTCACTAGTCACAAAATGGCATTCTGTATCAATAGCAGCAGCTGCCCTTACCACTGACATTAATGAGGTATCTAGGATACCTCAAACATTTTATAAGAGTTATCTTCAATTCTCACAACTCTTGATGGGAGATGTGGTCATTCGCATTTTGCAAATGAAGAAACTGGGAGTTGAAAAGGTAACTCATCTTACCAAACCATCCAAGTAAAATGGTCAGAGTCGTGATATGCACCTAAGTTTCTCTTTTTTTAAAACAACTTTTTGAGATGTCATTCACAAATGATCAGATCTGTGCTGCAACCATCTGTACAACCAATTTTAGAACATTTTCACCACCCCTCAAAAACCCTGCACCTCTTAGCCAACACCTCCCAATTCCCCCATCCCTCCAGCCCGAGGTAATCATGAATCTTCTCTCTGTCTCTATAGATGTGCCTGTTCTGGTCATTTCATATAAAATAATCATACAACATAGGGTCTTTGTGACCAACACTTTCATTTATCATAATGCTGTCAAGATTCATCCACATCATAGTGTGTGTCCAGTACTGCGTTCATTCTTATGACTGAATAATATTTCATTGTACCCATTTTGTTTATCCATTCATCCACTGACAGGTCGTGTCACTGGGAGTATTTATACATACATTTTTGTGTGGACATGTATTTTCTTTTTCTCTTGGACATACACTCAGGATTGGAATTGCTGGGTCATATGACAACTAGGTTTAACTTTTAAAAATCTGTTGGAATGTTTTCCAAAGTGGCTGCACCAATTAATATTTCCACTAGCAGTGTATGAGAATTCCAATTTCTCTGCATCCTGACCAATACTTGTTATTACCTGTCTTTTTGATTATACAGAATCTTAACTAATCTGCCATTTTAGTGCTTGAAAGTGGTACCTCAATTGGGTTTCTACTTGCATTTCCCTTGTGTCTAATCCTAGTCTTTCCTTGAAGTGCATCTTGAAATATTTATTACAGTTATTGAATTCAATGTTAAAATCCTTCATCTTAAAACAGTTTAAAATCAGTAGATAGAAAAAGCAGCTGACAAATACACACTAAGCTGATATAAATGTGTATGCCTGTGTCTATACATGCATGGCTATACATGTTTATATATGTGCTTGTAAATATGTCTCAGAACTATTGAAAGCATAGGTTCTTGGGTTAAATTGCTTGAGGTCAAAAGCAGGCACTGTCATATAATACCTGAGTAATCTGAAGCAGGTCACTTGATTGCTCCACAGTCATTTTCCCTATGTGTAAGTAGGGACATACATGCACAACTTGTTTATCGTAGTGCCAGCTGGACAGCTTATTTATAAATATTAGCCCCATATTTCTGTATTTATTGATTTCTTTACAATCAGGGGAAGCTTCATGTATTGTGGTTTAAAAATCTCAATGATTTATATATTTTGTGTGTGTACATACTATTGGTTTCTAAAGATTACCAGCCAATATTTTGATTTAGGCTTTACTAGATCCCTCCTCCTAGATCAATGTCCCTCTTTACCTATTACTGAAAATTCTCCTTCAGAATATTACTGAAAATTCTCCATACCAAAAGAAAATGATAAAAAAAAAGATTGTAAACTATCATCATCAGCTTTCTTAGCAAATACATCTCATTCGATACAGCACCGAGAAAGGTCCAACCCAACTAAAAGCAGAGGAGTCTGTGAGAGTGTGTGCCTGTGAAGGGCAGCAAAACTCGCCTGCCTTTCTCCTCCACAGCCTCCTGATTTAGGCCTCCCCGTTCGTTAAACCTGGGAGCAGCAGAAATAAGCAGTGCAAATTGGCAGATAATGCACCTTATTTCCATGTAGAAGCAGGTGCATTTTCCTCTGGATAAGTGGCGCGATGACACTGATCCGCTCTGACAGACCAGCTGATCTAAAATTACTCAGCACGTATCGCCACTGGCTGGGGAGCTTCTCCCGGGAGCTTATTCCAAACTCTTCAATCCCTCGGGTGCTAATTAAAATTTACTGGATAATATTTGCAAAGCTCAATGGCCCTAGTTACAGCAATTATCAGTTACTAAATGTTAGTGCCGGAGATGTCACCTGATGATTGGCTTTTTTATCCGAGAGGATTTTCCTCTTCCCCTCCCCTGCTTCTTTCCTTTCACCTCTTCAAGAAACTGAATGCACTAATGTCTCAATTGGCTTTGCAGGTGGGGTGAGGGAGAAGAATTCACCATCCTACACTTAAAAATTTCTTTTCTCATTCCTCAGTCACTGAGGAATCTAGGTTTTTAAACCCAAGCAACAGATCCCCACTATAGAAGTGCAGGACTTGATTGGAGGCCCCCCTCAGAGCCAGGACCCAGGAGTAAGTGTGCTTCTCACTCATCCATTTGCTCCAACAACTGCATCCACTTATACAGGTCAGAATGGGCCTGACCCGCATCTGCTCATCTGAACTTACTGCAAATGACTGCTCTTGAAATGGGAGGTGCTATTTCTTTTCTTTTCTTGTGACAGAGTCTCACTCTGTTACCCTGGGTAGAGTGCTGTGGCATCATAGCTCACAGCAACCTCAAACTCTTGGGCTCAGCCTCCCAAGTATCTGGGACTACAGGTGCCCGCCATAGTGACCCGCAAATTTTTTTTTTTTTTTTTTTTTTGGTAGAAACCGGACCTTGTTCTTGCTCCGGCTGGTCTCCAACTCCTGAGCTCAAGCAACCCACCTGCCTGGGCCTCCTAGACTGTTAGGATTACAGGCATGATCCACTACACCACGCCAAGCAGGAGGTACTATTTTTATACAAAGGAGATTCAACTAATTGCTGAAAATGGCTCCCAACCGACCCATGGGTTAAGGGCCTAACCACCTTGTGCCATGTTGTAGCCACTGTTTCTACGGACCATGTGAGAAGTTTATTGTTGCTATGACATGCAAATGCAATTGCTGTTAAGTTGAGTTCATAAGGATGACCTTTGTTAAGCAGATACAATCCTTGATTAGACATAAGATGGTCCATGCTGGATCTGGTGGCTCACACCTATAATCCTACCACTTTTGGAGGCCAATGCCAGTGGATTGTCTTAGCTCAAAGATTGAAGACCAGCCTGAGCCAGAGCAGAGACCTTATCTCTAAAAATAGCTAGTTGTTGTGGTGGGCCCTTATAGTCCCAGCTACTCGGAGGACTGAGGCAAAAGAATTGCTTGAGCCTAAGAGTTTGAGGTTGCTGTGAGCTGTGACACCAGGCACTTTATGGAGGACGACAAAGTGAGACTGTCTCAAAAAGAAGAAAAAAAGAAAGAAGACGGTCCAGATTCTCTTTACATAAATGACCCTAAAATTAATGACAAACTTCTTTAAATTCTAATTTAGGATAAGCAGCAGAGCCAGAAAACTCCATTTTCTAGGTCAGCAGCAGATTTTGCCCTGTGTTCTTATACCAATGACAAATTTTTGCCAAGACACAATGTTCTCAATTGTTTTTTTATTTCCCAAGGAATATTTTTCCAGAGTTCTCTTGCAAAAAGAAGAGCACTAACAAGTTGTAGAACATCTACTATTATCCAGACATCAATGACTGGCTATTTTCTAAAAAGAGACATATGTTACTTTTTGCCTTGGCCCAAATATAGTGCTGGTTCTTCCTTTCTCTTTTGAAATCAATCTCTTTTCAGAAGCAGAGGAAAAGAGACTGCCCATTTTTTTATGATTAGGGATATGTGCAGCAGCAACGTGAAAGAGTGGAAGGAAGACCAGACTTTAGGACAGAAAACCCTAAGCTCATATTAGAACTCTTTTCTCCTTCAAACTCTGTGGTCTGCACAAAAATATTTAACATCCTGAGTTTCTATTTATCTCACTGGCTCAAAATTTAAAAATGCATGTGAAGGAGCTTAGAAAGATATGATCTCACTTTTCTACTAGAATAGAGATGGGAAGACTTGTACTCCAATCAGGAGGTCGACAGCAGAGAAATATTTAAAATCTTCCCAAACCCCATTAATGCTCATTGAGATCAAATTGAAGGGTCACCAGGTTAAAAAGGTACAGCTAGTGGCATCCTATGGTAAATGATCATCATCAATAGTTTAAATAATTTCTGCTCTTCATCCATAAGATTTTCTTCATAACCAAGCAGGTTAAAACCAACTCACAACAACAATTAGTATTATAGATTATTCCATTTCTTTCACTCTGCTTTTTATTTTCTTGCTTTACATACATACACACACACACATACACACATATAGTACAATATTATGGAGAAGTTACATTCTTTTAAGACCCTAATATATTCCCTATCAATTTTTAAAAGGTTGTAACATATCCAGTAAATTTTAAAGAAGGCTTGTGGTCTAACTTATCTGATTTTTCCATCATGTTAAATAGTTTTAGTGAGTATGCCCAATACCTACTAAACCAAGTAATAATTTTAAAAATTGTGCAAAGAAGCAAATTCAGCTGTATCATCGACAGCTATTTCTCTGGGCTAAGTTGGTAAAACAATTTGCAAGAGTATTATCCTCATCACCACAAAATATTTCCTATGTATCAAACATTTGTTGGGAACTTCTGAGTATTGATCTACAGATCATTTCAAATACATGGAGAGCTGAAAGATGGGCGGGAGGAGGAACTTAATCAGGTAAGAGCGTGAGGAAGGACACAGCAGGCCAAGGGAGCACAGCAGGCCCTTGAGTGGGAGAAATCGTGGCCAGAATGTAGAGTGAAACGTGGGTCGGGTAGACAGAGATTAGATTGTACAGGGCTTTGTAATTTCAACCTTGGTCAATTTCCCAAGAAGAAAGAAAAATAACTCAGATAATTTAATAAAGTGATCTTAATAAAAGAAATCCTTACAGATGTGTAGTCAGTAGTTAGGAAACAAACAAGGATTGAGATCCAGACACTCAGAGAATAGCAATAACAGGAAGTGAATACCCCCACCCCACCCCTCACTCCAGCCCGGCGGGAGAGGAGGAATTAAGCTACTAGAGTTCAGTGGCCCTGGAAGTGTAAAGGGGAGGCTGCCCACATGGCTGGCAGAGAAGAAAAACAGAAACAGAGGAGCAGCAGAAAACAAACACCTCCCAACCCTCTCTCCTCATGCCTTGCCAGGACTTCCCATCTAATGTCCCACTTTGAACCCAGAGCAGTGCAGAGAAGGTGAGAGAAACTCAAGGAGAAAAAGATGGCAAACAGAATAGCCAGCATATTCCATTTTGTATTTCACCCTAAGGAAAATGAGAAGCCTTTGAAAGATTTTAATTAAGAGAGTTAAGTGTTAGAATTGGGCAATTAGGGCTTTTCTCTTTTTAGGTTTTATGAGAAGATCACAGCATTTAAACCCACATTTTCTCCATATTGACATTTATTCATTGTATTAAAAGAAAAGTGAGATGCTTCAAGTTTATTGTAAGTTTTAAAAATGAGTGAAAAAAGAATATCAAGACTAAAGGCAAATTTGGATACTCCCATAATAACCACAAATGACACTGCACGACCCTGTGTGTGGTTCACAGTGCTTAGGGCTTAAAAAATGGCCAAGTCATGTCAAAGATGGGAAGATGGGAGTTTTAGTATATGTTATCTAATGAGTTAGTTTTGCAAGTTTTCATCAAAGGATTTGTTAAAGCTCAGATGTTTCCTGTTTTTGACAATGAAAGTTACAAAAATTGCTCTCTTTTTTTTTTTTCCTTTGTGGAGTGGTGTTTTTAGCATTTGTTAAAAGGAAAAAAAGAGAGAGATTCTTCAAAGTCATTTAGGTTCCACAGAGATTGGTTGATTTTCTGCTCAAATTAATGCCTATGCCACCATTTATGTAAAATTGAGATCTGAGAACATTTTGAGAAAAATTCTAGCCCTTTTAAAGTAAAAAAAAAAACAAAACACTATATGGTGCGTATTCTATGAGTGAAGCAACCTTGAAGAATCCAGGGAGTTTTCTAAATTAGTGATTCTGTTATCTTGCTACGTGTCATATACTATTTAGGGATATTTTTAAATCACAAATTCTCAAGGCTCCTGAAAACCAACTAAAACAAAATCTAAGACCCAGGGCTTTGCCATTTTTTAAGTTTCCCTCTGTGATCTTAACATGCAGCCATGTTTAGTAATCATCACAGATAATAATTCAAGATACCAAATGCATTTATTTTAAAACGTTAGATAATTAAAATGCTGTTGATATTAGCCTATGAGTTTCTAGTTTCTTCTGCCTACATTCGATCACTCTTATGCTTAGTTTGAAATCTAAAGGCACACAGATAAACTCAGACTTCTAAAATTCCTAACATTGAGTTGACTTCAATGAATTGCTTCCACATTGTGCAACGCCAGCACATATATCTTTAGTAACTGACTTTTTAAAATAGCATATAATGTATAATGTTTAAAGTGCTGAAATTTTTGTCTTATTATTAATTTATTTTGAGTGACTTCTGAAGTGCTCTGAGTACATAGCTGAGGGTGGACACATTGAGGGAGTTCCAGAAGTAAAATGATCAATATTATTTACATAGCATAGAAAATTCGTGGTCTAGTGCTTTGCTTTAGAGATAATTTTAGTTCATTTCAGTGATCTTTGCAATGAAATGTCAATCACTATCAATAAACAGTATCCAAAAATCAACCAAAATCCTAGACTTCAATCTAGTTATTATCTTCAAATTTCTTTTCTGCCATCGCTCACCTGTATCCTGTATTCCTATCCATTTTGGAAGAGGATTCATGCGAGATCTGCTTTAACTAATTCTGAAGTAGCCCTCTGATTTGTACTCTAACTTGGCCTTTATTATACTGTTCTTTCTCTCTTGTTTTGTTAACCATGGACCAATATCCAATCATACTCACCCTGGAATGTAAATAAATCTCTGCAAATTTCATGCTTACCCTTCTGTCCCTAACCTCTCCATATAATAGCAACCTTAAAAGCAGATGTGAACCACTTTTACCCCAATCCAATGGAATGAAACAAAAGCTGTTTAAAAATATGACCAGAAAACAAGGAAGATTACCATAGACACAAAAATTTGATGAATTTTTCAATAGAAAGCTAATAGGAATAAAATAGAAACTATATCAGATTGTAAAGAAAACATACAAATACAGAGTAAAGGAATGGTATTTAAATCAGAGTGGTTTGGGGGAATATGCAAAGAATACGGATAATGATAATGAGACCTTGTATAACTATCAACTTAAGCTATCACTTTGTACAAATATTTGGAGAGGAGAAAGTAACTGAATTTGATCCCAGAAGGTAAGTGAATGGCGCAATAAAGCCAGAGAATTCCAGATAGATAAAGGTCCAGAGAGAGACGAAGGGAGTGCCCTCAAAACTGCACAGCTTTGGTATTAGCAGAAAAAAGTAAAAAAAAAAAAAAAATTTGCAAAACAGGCTGATGCACACCATGCGCTACAGTGTTTTTTTTTCTATCTTTGCAAAGATCAGGTATAAGCAAAATCCATAAATGGATAAACCAGAACATTTCTGAAAAATTAGCAGATAGACTAAGAATCAGCAAATGTATAAGGAAAATTGAAAATACAAAAGAAAAATCCTAAGTAGAATACTAGCATATGGAAAAATACTTAATGGAATAAGTAGATAAACTGTAATGAAATTATATGGACATGTTCATCATTTCTATAAAGGAGCAATTTATGAAAAACTATTCTGAAAAACTTGAAAATAAAAATACCATACATTCAAAAGTGGGTTGTATGGCAAAATGAACTAAATGGAAGAGTAACTTCAGTGGCTAGACAATCATGCAAATGATTTCACAGAACATCATGTGAAAAGAAAAAAAAATTAATGAAATAATGATGTAAGTTATAATGAAATAAAAAGTAGAGAATAAAAAAAAAAAGTAGAGAATAGATCCAGTAGGGCTGAAATTCACTTGATAGGAACATCGGAGGAAAAAAAAAATCTCTAGGGAATAGAATATATAATCAATGAAATAATAGAAAATTTCTTCAGCGCATAAGAAATAAATATATTAAAAAGAAACAAAATTGTCCACCTGGAGAATGAACACAAATTAATAACTAAATATATCAATGTGCAATTTCACAAGCAAAGATTAAAAAAGAAAACATAACACTCTTTAAATATGCCAAAAAGGAACAATTTTTCAGGTTCCCTACAAAAGAAAAGGAAGCATATTAGCATCAGTCTTCTTTTGATAACATTGCATGCCATGAGAAAAATAAAAGAAAAATGACAAAATTCCAGGAAAAAAGCCTCCACCTGAAACAGATTTGATTTCTACATATTTTAAAAAGTTTTAAGGAACCTCTATTTCCTTCAAGACATTATTAATAAGTGATGAAGAATCAATATTATGGAGTATTACTCTATGACTTGATAAAGGACAATAAGTATTTGGTAACTTCCCTCAAGGTGGTTGCCAGTTCCAAAAGCAGTGGCTGATTAATAAAACTGAGGAGAGCTTTCAGTAGACTCAAGTCTGAGACCCCAAAATAGAACTTAGGTCCCACCAAGTGGGAGGGTCCTTATAAAGACCCATACTTTGGGGGTAGTACAAAGCAGAAACACGTCAGCCCCAAACAGGAAACAAAGTACCTGTATAAATAATCTGGTATTGTTAGTGTCCTAAGAATAACAGCCAGTCAGAAGGAAAGTGAAGCATCATCGTAAGCCTCATATTATTTCAGCGGTTTTTTGCATTCAAACTTTGGCATTCTCAAAAAAACAAAAATAAACCAACAAATGTCTGAAAAACTACAACCAGGCATACAAAAAGAGAAGTAACTAAACCCAAAGGAGGGAAAAAAAAAACCCGAAACCAAAACAGACCCACAGGGCAGTCAGATAATGGCATTAATCAAGCATGAAATCTAAAATAGCTATCATTAAAATGTTCAAGAAAACTAGAGGGCAAGGACATGAACTAGCAAATCTCAGTAAGAAATAGATAACTTGAAAAAAATCTCATATCTATTTAAGAAATGAATCTATAGTTAAAATTCTTACAAATCTCCCAATGGAGAAAATGTTAGGCCCCTTAATATCTCACAGTTCTCCACAACAGAATTTCAGCAGAATTTTTAGCACTGGGGGCTAGTTTCTTCACTCAAGGTCTAAAACAAGTTATTGGCAAAACTAAGTTCTCATCAGGAGCTCCTTGTACAAGATTCAGTTGTGGTTATAGGGGTGGCTGGCTCTCCAGCAGTGGTTATTCTCAGCATGAGGAAGCCACTCACATTCTTTTATACTTGGTCTTCGCCATCTCCAAACCAGCTGTGAAAAATTATCCTTGCATCAAATCCTTCTCCTTCAAATCTCTTTCAACAAGAAGAGCCCAGTCACTTTTGAGGGCTTACTGTATTAGCCCCACCAAGGATAATCTTTTTTTTTTTTTTTTTAGAGAGATAGAGTCTCACTTAATTGCCCTCGGTAGAGTGCCATAGAGTCACAGCTCACAGCAACCTCCAACTCCTGGGCTTAGGCAATTCTCTTGCCTCAGCCTCCCTCCAGAGGAGCTGGAACTACAGGAGTCTGCCACAACGCCTGGCTATTTTTTGTTGCAATTAGGTCGGGCCACGTTTGAACCCGCCACCCTCGGCCCCCAGGGATAATCTTTAACTCCAGTAATTTCGGATCTTCATTACATCTGCAAAGTCCCTTCATATCAACACTTGGATGTATGCTTCACTTGTCTAACTGGCAGGTCAGTACACTAGGGGCAGGAATCTCAGGCGCCATTTCAGATCTCCACCAACAACATCCATCGTCATTCATTTCTAAGTAGTACATGTTATGGCTTTTCAACACGATAGTTATTTAGTAGTTTTTATTTAGTAATCACCTAGAGGGAAGTTACAAATAAACAAGATATTTTAGTTTTCATTTTGTTTCCCAACTTTATTATACTATGTAGAAAACCAATTCTATACAATATTTATGGTTTTTAATGGATTGTTAAGTCGTTTATGGTGTAATAGATAAGTCTAATTTTATAACAATTTCCAAGATTTGCATTCCCTGCTTGAGAATTACAGAATTCTATGTCTCCATAGCTTAAACCTCAAATTGCTCAAGTCTTTAATATCTATTGTTGCTTATTTGTTTTTGTAATGTATCCATTTCTAGGAAGGATGTCTTTGATATATTAATTTCTCTAGAGTGCTGTCAGTTACTGTGAATATACTCAGAGGCTTTACGTTTTGAAAGCATATTAAATTTATTATTGAAATCATTTATTTTATCAGTTTATAAAGTTTTTCCACTTAATACATTTTTTGCCTTACGTTAAATATTATCAGATATTCTGATTCCCACACCAGTGTATAGTTATCCTATCGTTTATCTTCTTTGTGTCTTGGTTTTAAGTATGTTTCTTCAGTATCCATTTATTATTCATCTCTTCAGTTTTGTTCCTTTTTCCCCCTATTTTTTTTTTATTTTTTCCTTTCATTCTGTTTGTTCTTTAGAGGTAGGGTCTACTCTGTGACTGGGGCTGGAGGGCAATGGTGAGGTCATAGTTCACTGCTCCTCCATTCCTGAGATCAAGAGATCCTCCTGCCATAGCTTCCTGAGTACCTGGAACTATAAGGCACAATCATTTAATGCCTAATACCCAACTAATGTATTTATTTTTTGTAGAGATGAAGTCACACCATATTGCCCAAGCTGGTCTTGAACTCCTGGGCTCCCTATATGGTGAAAGTACAGGCACAAGTCACCACAGCCTGCTCTAATTCTCACTATGTGTTATATAGATGGAATTTTCCTTTGGTTGTATAAAAATTATGCATTCTATTTTTGTTCCCATATTTGCTCCCTTAATTCTAAGGTGCAAAACTCAAGTATTCATTCTCCGATTGGTCCATTACATTGATGTTCATGCCACTGTTGTGTGAGACATACACACTTGCTTGCATGAGTACCCGTGGTCTGTTAGCCTTCTCTATTCTATCATCCCCATCTTGTGGACATTTTCTAAAATTTTCCTTCAAAATTTTATGATACTGGACAGCCCTTCGCTTTTCCTTTTGGTTCGTTTTGTGCTTTCTCCTTTTTATAACAACGAAAACTTCCAAGATATTTGATCACTTCAACTCTCCATGCCTTTTGTATCATCCTTGGAGCATATTTCCGCTCTTGTCTGAACACATTCTTAAAGCAGTTTCAATGTTGGTCTTTATGTAGTAAGCTTCTAAATACCTGCATATCTAATAGTATTTTTGTTATTCCTTCATATTTTTAAAGATAAATTGACTGAATATAAAATTCTAGATTAAAAATGACTTTTCCTAGGTACTTTAAAACTATTTTCTCCAGCATTGCGACTGCAAAGTATAATGTCAATTCAATTCACCTTTTATAGATGATCTCGGAAGAGTTTTAGAGTTTTCCCACTGATTTTATAATCCTAACATTAACCTGTTCAGTAGTACCATTTGAGGTCTCCATTTTCTTTAATTGTGAAATATTTATTTTTATTTATTTCTTCAATATTTCCTTCTCTATTTTTATTTCTGTTTGTACTCCATTAAAGAGATTGTGGAAAATCCATTTTTATCATCTATAAATCCTAGTTTTATCACTTTTTAAAATTTTTATTCTTTTCTGCTGACTTTTGTGAGCAAACTGTCCTTAATTTCTACTCTCACCTATACATTCATACTTCAAATAAGTCAACACTGTTGTTTAACCTATTCTGTATTTTATTTTAATGCTAAAATTGAAGCTGCCATGGTCCTTGAAGAGAGATGAAAGAACAAACTACTGTGTAGAATTAATGTATTATGTCTCTAGAATATTCTATAATCATATTTCTATTGGATAACATGAGGGCAATTTATATTTTCTAAAACTGCTCAGAAGTTATAGTTCTTAAATCTGCATATTATTAGTTAGACCAGCAGGCCCCTATGATCTTAACTTTAGTTGGAATATCTTATTTCATTTAATTCTAAATATTTACATAACATCATAACATGGAATACACTATGAGGGATAGTGAAAACTATAAAGAAATAGAGTTAAACTTTAATTTGGTAAATAAAATAAAAGTTGTTTGTGTATCAGCATCCATCCACATAAACGTATACATGATAATGGATAAAATCATGAAGAAAACAAAAGGAGAAAAGTTCCAACAACAGGCAGTTAATACTATTACTTAGTTTTCCCCCCATATAAGCAACAGTCTTTTCTCCGATTTATTCTTTTTACAATTAAAGATTTCATAGAAACAAAATGTGTAACATTTTTGTGAGAGAAAAATAATTAGGTTCTCCATATTTGCACTCCTCGTCTGAAAGTTGGGTGTGAGAATCAGGAAATGAAGCTCCATGGCCAAATTCACACAGATGGTTATTAGTGAGGAACAAGAATTAGTCACAGATCTAATTAGTTCGTATGTCCAGAAAAAACTGTTTCGCCTCCCTTCTTGTCATGCCAAGCAAGTTCTATCTTGGTTCATCCTGTTTCAAGCTACCTCATAACCTAATAATAGATTTTCTTTATTCAACCAGCGCTAAAAGCTACTGCAAATGTTCCTAATTTTCCTTTGTATTTTCTTATATGATGCTTGTATTTTCTAGTTTTGATAGAACATGGATTCTCACTATGGAGCACTGTATTCTGCCTCTCATTTTTCACATTGCCTTTACATAGCTCCTTTTTCTCTTCCCACAGACAACCTGAAATGTTTCCCCTTCTCAGGTAAATTTCCTGGTTATTGTCACATTAACAGCACTAAGGAAGGAAGTTATGTGCTTGATGTACATTTTAGGGCGTGTTCATGTCCCTTTCTTATTTGTCTTTGAAGCTGCCTATGAGGTAAGCAAATCATACCTAAAAAAGGATGAGATAGTGAACTATTGAAAAGAGTAAAAATTAGAAGGTGCTTAATAATGTGTGTCTCAATCTCTCAATTTGACATTATTGGTCATGGTTTTCATTCATAAAATAGTTGAACGAGAGGAAGATTTTGATAAATATAATTCATGACTGACCTTTTGATTGCTTTTTAATTTTCATAATTACAGATGCAGATTTTTGATCTAGTAAAAGGACATAGTAGTCCACAAAGTGGAGAGAAGCATCCTTGTTGAGAAGTAGGATCAGGGATTTAGAAATTTTCATATCAATTTTGAGGAGGAAATTTCCTGTAATGAAGATGATTTTCCAAGCCAGTATTGTCATGATCTTCAGTGGCAAGAGTCTCTGGAATTATGTAAGTGCTGGTGGGAGGAAACCAAAATGAGAGGGTATTTGTGCTTTGTCTGATGATGGATGATATGGGGCTACTGTTACATTGTCCATGTAGCAAGCTTCTTACACATGAGTGTAACGTACTAAAATATAGATTTGTTATAATGTATGCCCAAGGAGTCATTGACAGCTGAAGATCCCTACTCTGGAATTCTCATCCCACTGGTTATTTAGTGTTTGAGGAACTCTAGTCAATAATCCATACTTAGAGACAACCACATAAGAATTTCAAGGATCATTAATGAAACCTTTCCTAGTAATTTCATCTATTAGTTTGGTGGAAGGATAATTTTTCATTGGTTAAACAGTGGTCAAAACATGTGATTGGCCAAAAAGACTACTGAGCACTTCCAGACTCTTGCATAAGAAAGGTGTGAGAATGCTGCAGGCCCTTGCTCTATTTGAACTTTCTGGAAAACACTGTGACTCACCCAATTACATATTGGCTGAAACTGAGTTCTGAGAAGTCTGGATATTACTCTCAAGTGAGTCTTTCACAATAGGTACTTGTGGAATGTCTGAGGACAGAGGGGAGATTTCACACTTACCAGTGTGGGTTGTGCCTGCTTACTAATCGGTTATTGTAGTTTGTCTAACATTTGTTTCCACTGTAAATTAGCATCTAGTGATATTATAACTTCCACATATTTCTAATCTCTTGTGGTATTCACCGAAATACTTTACTTGCCAATGGGCAAAAAAAATTGACTTAGCTCAATTCCTATCATCCTTTAGTTGGAGAAGAATACAAATTGATTCTTAAAATTTCCTCTTTTTTTTTTTTTTTTTTTTAAGATAAAGCCTCAAGCTGTCACCCTGGATAGAGCGCTGTGGCATCACAGCTCACAGCAACCTCCAATTCCTGAGCTCAAACAAGTCTCCTGCCTCGGCCTCCCAATTAGCTGGGACTACAGGTGCCCGCTACAACACCCAGCCATTTTTTGGTTCATTGTTGTTTGGTGGGCCCAGGCTGGATTCGAACTCGCCAGCTCAAGTGTACGTGGCTGGCACCTTAGCCCGTTGAGCCATAGGTGCCGAGCCGAAATTTCCACAGATTCTTGAAACTCCATTATGACACTAGGTAATGAGCTTTCTTCTTTTTTGTATTGTCTTTGTTATTGTTCTTTTTAAGCAGGGAATCTTATTCCCAAGAAACAGGAGTTTCTCTGGAAGTTTATCATGATTATTTGCTAGAAAATTCTTTATTATTTGTGGAACATATTGTTTGCTCTTAGGAGAAAAGTGTGTTTCCACAGATATGTATATATGAGTGTGTGTGTTTGTTCTTACTATATTTGAAAACTACATGAAATAGGGAATTAATACTTAAAGTTTGGAAAATTTCACATAAAAAAATCAGACTTTCATTTCCAGCTTAGAATCTCTTATCAACAGAGTGTCATGTCTTTCATTTGCTTAAACTCCTCCTGTTTCCCACATGGGTCTTCAAAATAAGATGCATCTAAACCCATAATCCTTGCTTTAGAGCAGTGGTTCTCAACCTTCCTAATGCCACAGTCCTTTAATACAGTTCCTGTGAGTCGTGACCCACAGGTTGAGAACTGCTACTTTAGAGAGTTCAACTAAATAGCCTGGCAATGTGGAAGTGACCAGGGTACAGACACTTTCTACAGCAGAAATTAACCTGTGATTTTCCAACTTCCATCCTGCCTGCTCCTTTTCTAATGTTATCCTCACTAAATGCTCCTGAACAAGTTTCTTTCACTCTGGAAATAAAAGTTTCTTCAATTTTGCCAATTTTTTTTCCTTTTTCTAATTGAAATTAGACCAACAGAGTTTAATGGAGCTTACCAATAGAGAACAGCTCTGGGGCCCCTTTCTCCTTTCTATTGTGGAATACAAACCCCAAACAAAATAGTTCATTGGTACCAGAATAGCACCTTCAGATATCTAAAATTAACCTTTCTTTATCCCCATAACTCACATTTTTTAAAGCCTAGTGCTCAGCATCTAGTAGAAATGAAATGAAAAGGAAGGCCTAGAGGAAATAGCCAGAGAGCTAGAATAGAAGACAATTAGATTTAGCAAAGGAGAAGGGTGCCCTGGCTGAGGCCCTGGGGGCCGTGTATCCCCCTGGAGATGCTTCCTAGTGTGGCCATGTCCGAATAGGGAAAGCAGTGTACAGTGTGCTTGCTTTTCCTGCTTCATCTCCCCAAGTTCTTAAACCCGAGTTTCCCATGGCCCAGTCCTTTAACCTCTTCTCTTCCTTTTCTTTCTTTTCTTAAAAATGTATTTCTTGTATTTCAGACCACTATAAGGGTACAATTAGGTTTCATTGTTTGCATCTGTTAGATAAAGTCCCTGTTGCAGTTGTGTCCCACACCCAGGAGGTGTGTCATATACTTTTCCCTTTTTTTCTTCACCTATTCCCGTAAGTGCCTCATGTAACCTCATGACCTTAAATGCCATCGTCTACACTACACATTGGCAAATTTAGAACTCCAACCCTGACCTTTCCAACGAACTCAAGACTCACATGTTCAGCTCTTACTCAACATCTCCCACTGCGGGTCATTTGGCATCTCAAATTTATCCTGTCAAAAAGTAAATTCATGGTCATTACCCTTAACCCTGCTCCAGTTATTTCTCTCCATATCATTTAATGTCAACTTCCTCCTTTGCTCCTCCTTCTCCAACACTTTAGTCATACATCCATCCCTCAGGAAAACACGTTTGCTTTGCCTTCAAGTCTGCACGAAACTCCACTATGTCCTGCCACTTCTGGTATGAGCCACTGCCATGTCTCCCCTGCATGACTGCATGACTCTCTAACTGTTCTTCTTACTCTGTTGACACCTTCCACCTGTTCTCTATTCTCAACCCAGCACCAAGAGCAATTATGTTCTTTTCTGTTCAAAAACTTTTAGTCAGCATAAAAGGCAAATTTTACTCCATTTTCTGAGTCCCTCACAATTGCATCCTCTAACTTCTTACTGGCCATGATCTCTCTCTGACCTCACAACCTTATTTCCTCTTGCTTTCACTCTGCTTCAAGCCACAGGGAAACTCTATTGCTCCTTGACCATAATAATCATCCTCTCAGTACAGGGCCTTGGAACTAGCATGCCCTGCATCTGGAAGGCTCTTTCTCTGAACATCTGTGTGCCAGCTCTGTGGCCTCCTTCAAGTCATTAATCAGATGTTGCCTTTCTCAATGAGGTCCTTCTTGATTGATGCATGTAAAATTATTGCCTGAATCTCCTTCTCCATTCTCTATTCTTGATTTATTTTTCTCTAAAACATGTGCTGATTTTTCACGTGTCAAACAATTAATTTTTAATTGATTTATTGTCTATTTTCCTCTAATAGAAATGCAAGTTCTATGAAGGTGCATAGTTTTGCCTGTCACATAGGAAATGCTCAATAAATATTTGTAGGATAAAGAAAAAAATCAGAATGTATCCAATCTCAATTTGATCTAAAACTAGCTGTGTGACCTCAGGTAAATCATCTGATCACTCCGGGCCCTAGTGTGTTCATCTATAAAAGTAAGAAGATTAGAATTGATTTGTTCTACTCAAATTTTATAGTATACAATTATATACATAAATTGCCCAGCAGTGTTTTTGAAATGCATATTATAACCCAGCAAGCCTGGAATTGCTGCCTGAGAGTCTCCATTTCAAATGCCCCCCCGGTGATGCTCAGGCTGAGCACACATGAACTGCACTTTGAGCAGCAAGCACTTAGGTGTGTCCAATCTTACTTTTTCTCTGCTGCACATTGGAAAAATGATTTGTCTTGGGCCACACATTAAGTACACAAATAGTAATGAAAGCTAATGGGGAAAAAAAAAACAAAAACCTGTGCATCCTTTTTGTGACATCTGACACCACCTATAAGCAAAGAAAAGTCCTCCTTTCAGTATGCGGCCTGCAGGCCACTGGTTAAAGCCCCTGCATTGGATAATCATGAAGATTAATTTTTTTCTCTTTAGCTCTATGATAAAGAGAAAAGTTGGGCACTCACCACTGGTTATCTGTTTTTGTCAATAAAGTTCCATTGTAACACAGCCACTCACTCATTGACATATCATGTGTGGTTGTGTTCACACTACTACAGCAGAGTGGAATAGTCGTGACAGAAACTATGTATAACTTCAAAGTGAAAACTAGTTATTATTTGTTTCTTCAAAGAAAAAATTTGTTGATCCCTGCCCTGTGTGAATGGAGTTCCTTCTGGCAATCATTTTAAAATCTGATTGTATGGACTATGGTTTTTATTCTAATTTTTCTTTATTTTTAGTTCTTTCCTGATTGCTTTATTTTGCCTCCTTAACAAAGTTTCAATATCCTCCAAGACATAAATCATATCTTTGCTTTTTTTGATGGAGCATTGATCACATTGCTTATTTCATGTCTGTATAGTCACATTGTTGGAGAAATCTAAAGCTGAAAAGTGGCTCAGCACCTGTGGCTCAAGCAGTTAAGGCCCCAGCCACTTACACCTGAGCTAGCAGGTTTGAATCTAGCCCCAGCCCACCAAACAACAATGACGGCTGCAACCAAAAAATGGCCGGGCATTGTGGCGGGCGCCTATAGTCCAAGCTACTTGGGAGGCTGAGGCAAGAGACTCGCTTGAGCCCAGGAATTTGAGGTTGCTGTGAGCTGTGATGCCACAGCACTCTATCCAGGGTGACAGCTTGAGGCTCTGTCTCAAAAAAA
>CAUYON010045681.1:0-29898 GCA_963573935.1 Arctocebus calabarensis
GCTCAAGCGAGTCTCTTGCCTCTGCCTCCCAAGTAGCTGGGACTACAGGCGTCCGCCACAACGCCCGGCCATTTTTTGGTTGCAGCCGTCATTGTTGTTTGGCGGGCCCGGGCTGGATTCGACCCCGCCAGCTCAGGTGTACGTGGCTGGCGCCTTAGCCCGTTGAGCCACATGCCGAGCCTCTGATAGCTACTTTTAAAAGGTCAAGTATGTTATAAAGTAGTGTTGATGTAGCACTTGATTTAACACAATGATATTTCTAGAAACAATGTCTTCAGGACAGATTTTATTATTATTATTATTAATTTGAGGCTTCCGAACATAAAATAAATGAAGTAAACCACTGTTTTAGTTGAAGGGCATTAACTTCCATTTAGGTGAAAATACATAGGACAGATATGTACATTTAGGCAGATCGTCTAAATTCTGCTAGATTAATGGTTATGAAAATACTTGAGCCCGACAGTGAAAAGTCTGACATCCTTGCTGGCCTGGAAACTTCCAACCCTTTCGATGAACAAGACGCCAAGACTATAAGGCGAGACACGGCTACTGTCCTTATGCCCCGAGGGCATCTCTGGGCGGCCCTTAGGACATGTTGCCCCTCTTCTTCTGCAAAGCTCTCATGAGGTCTGACATGAAATCCTGCTCCCCGCCTCCTCCCCCGCCGCCGGGGACTCCTGCGTTGTCGTGCCTCTTGGGGGGCATGGGTGGTCTTTTGGCGACCGAGGGGGGCGGCCCGGCAGACTGTGGGGCGAACACGGGCGGCGGCGGCGGCGGCGGCGGCAGCGCGGAGCCCGGGTCCCCGGTGAGCACTGGCGGCGGCGGCACGAAGTCGGGGGGCGCCTCGGTGAGCTCCGGGGGCGGGGGCGGCAGCTCGGCGTCCTCTAGCGGCGGAGGCGGTGGAGGCGGCGGCAGGAAGTCGTTGGGCGGGGCTGGGAAGTCCCCGCTGCCGCCGCCCGTGGCCTTGGCCTTGGGGGGCGGGGCGGGGCTGCAGCCCAGGTCCGAAGACCGTCGCACGGGAGGGGGCGGGGGCAGGCCGGCCTTGGGAAGCGGGTGGGCCCTGGGCGCTCCGGGCTCGAGGTGGTGCCCCAGGGACGGCTTCTTTTCCTGCAGCAAAGCAACAAGGACATTCATTACATTGGACGAAAGGGCCACCGTGGACGTGACGCTGCGGCTAAGTGAGGGCTCCTAGTCTGCCCCCCGCCCCCAACGCCTGGGAGCCTCCATCCCTCAGTCACCGAGACCAAGTGGTGGTTCGCAAGCTCATCTTTGCTGTCGCCCTGGGGAATGGCCCAGATGGCCTTTACCAGAATGTCCCCCTTAGCTAGGTGTTTGCTGTATTACATCATTTATACATCTCCTTGGATAAGGCGTCTCTAGAAGGGCCTGGTGGGGTAGATCTCAGCTGTTGTGGGATTGCCTCAGGTTTTACCAGCCCCCCTCACTCCGCCTTCCTGGGCTTCCCCTTCAGTACTTGGTCCCCAACACGAGCCACCAGGGTCTTAGGTACACATTTTTTCATGGTCTGTGCTGAGCTGGTTCTGAACCTCAGTTGTCAGGATTAAGTAGGTGTTTGTAAAATCATTTGCTCCTGTACCAAACCCTCACTGTCGGAGAGGTATAAGGGACTCCCCCAAACCTTCACTTCACTTGACTTAAATGTATGTCTTATTTGGATTAAAGGAGATGGATGGGGAAAAGTGAGCAGAAATAGTTCTCTCTGTGGGCTACAGGTGACCTATCCCAACTTAGGCACAAAGGATATCTCCTGGCAAAGAACTTTCTGCCTGTTCTTGGGTCAATGTTTCCTGGAGTTCCTCTGTTTCTGAGAACAAAGGTGCCTTTTGTAAAGATTGCCACTTCCAGGGACGCACCAATTATGAGCTTTATTTTCCCAGGCAGAACAGGTTCTGGGGAGGTGTGGTGGGCCAGGATTTAGAACGACTGGTTTGTAATCTTTTTTTTTTTTTTTGACACAGAGTTTCACTTTGTCGCCCTTGGTAGAGTGCTGTGAAGTCAGCTCACAGCAACCTCCAACTCCTGAGCTCAGGTGATTCACTTGCCTCAGCCTCCTGAGCAGCTGGGACTACTATTCTTAACTGTGTGCAAATTGGCTGATTAATCAGGTGTAAAATGTGCACCATAACCCTTACAATTATCTGTGCCACAGGTTGTTGTGATGAGATCAAATGAGACACGTGTGGGTTCTGAAAAGTAAAATGGTTCATGTGCTCTTGGTAGAAACCAGAAGACCAAATTTGGCTAAATCTAACAGGCACAGACCTAACTCTGCCAACAGTGAAATACATAATAATAGTTTGTATTTGTATAATGCAACTTCTCCAGAAATTTCAGGCAGCTGAATTGAATCCTTTTGTTTTAGTGATAATTATCATTCCAATTGACATTTTATCAGCCTCCCATTTTGTTTCTTCCTCTGCTTAATAACTTCATACCACTGAAGATTAAATTTAGAAGTTTTTTTCCCCCCTAACAAAGTGCCTTATTTCTATTTTATTTAGTTTATTTACTTAGAATGATAAGCTAGTTTGCTGGTGAATGGGTGCTCACTCATAGCTAAGTGATCTATTCTGGGATTTGTTTATTTCAGCATTTTTAAATGCTTCCCTTCAATTGACATTTTTAGAAATAATGAAAATAATAACAGCTGAGTGTGCATTACAAGATGAGATTGTCAGGCTTGAGAAGATAATGAGGACGTTAGAGAAATACACCTTTTAAAGGTCTGCAGTGGTTTTCAAAAATTATAAGAAGTACAATAAAATTGTTTCTACTGCTGGCTGATGGACAAAATGATGGAGTGAATGATGTGAGGGAAAAAATCACACTGCCTATAATAGCTGGGTGAGATGCAAATATCATAGTAATTTAAGGCTTTTTTTTTTTTTTTTAACTTTGAGACAGAGCCTCAAGCTGTCACCGTGGTAGAGTGTGTGGCATCACAGCTCACAGCAATCTCTAACTCCTAGGCTCAAGCGATTCTCCTGCCTCTGCCTCCCAAGTAGCTGGGACTACAGGCGCCTGCCACAATGCCTGGCTATTTTTTGGTTGCAGCCGTCATTGTTTTTTGGGCCCAGGCTGGATTCAAACTTTCCAGCTCAGGTGTATGTGGCTGGCGCCTTAGCTGCTTGAGCCATAGGCGCTGAGCCAATTTAAGGTTGTTTTTAATCACACATAGGGAATTTTCACAGAGCTTATGTAGTCAACTGGGATGTTATGAACTGGATTAATAACTAAATTATAATTATTAGGTACAATTTTTATTTATTATTTATTTATTTTTGAGATGGAGTCTCACTTTGTTGCCCTGGGTAGAGTGCTGTGGCATCACAGCTCACAGCAACCTCCAACTCCTAGACTCAAGGTCTCGCTCTGGCTCACACTGTGAGCTCAGGCAATCCACCCGCCTCGGCCTCCCAAGTGCTGGGATTACAGCCACTGCTCCTGGTCCTAGCTACAATTTTTAGATAGATTTAAATGAGTCTTCACTAATCTATTCCATTGAAAAAATAGTTATGGAGTGCACGGTGCCTGTGGCTCAGGGGGTAGGGTGCCGGCCCTATATACCGAGGGTGGTGGGTTCAAACCTGGCCCAGGCCAAACTGCAATAACAACAACAAAAAAATAGCTGGGCATTGTGGTGGGCGCCTGTAGTCCCAGCTAGTTGGGAGGCTGAGGCAAGAGAATCGCCTAAGCCCAGGAGTTGGAAGTTGCTGTGAGCTGTGAAGTCATAGCACTGTACCGAGGGTGACAAAGTGAGACTCTGTCTCTAAAAAAAAAAGCCAAGAAAAAATAGTTATGGAGAATGTTATACCACTTTGGCTATGAGAATGGTGGACCAATTTGGCTATTAGGTAAAAATGTATTTTCTCTTCCATCCCTTTGGGGATATATATATATGAGACATGATGGGGAAACATAAAACATACATTTTAGAGGATGGACCTTTTAGCAGTTCCCTAATCTGGTTTGGGAACCCAGTTAGTCTTTCTGACTAACTGGTTTCCCTAATTTATTCAGAAAACAAACAAACAAAAAAAACCAAGTAAAAATGCTAAGGGCTTAAAACGTGGGTGTGCCATTTTCAGAGAATACTGAAAATCACTTGACTAAACCAAGAAAATCACTTTGATGAAAATAAAAGTTGTTCTATACCTCTGGTGTAGAAAGGACATTCTTGTTTTCCCTAAGCATTGTGATAATTGGTTTTAACTTTCTTTTTTAAAATTATTATTTTTTAATTTCAGATTGATATGAGGGTACAAATGTTTAGGTTACATTGTTTTCATTTTTAAGGTAAAGTTCAAGTTGTAGTTGAGCCCTTCACCCAGGAGACAAGCTGAACACCCTCACACTGTGCACATTAGGTGAGATCCCACCAAGCACCCACCTTCCTTAGGTTTTGTTGTGAGACAGAGTTTCACTATGTCGCCCTCTGTAGAGTACGGTGGAGTCACAGCTCACAGCAACCTCAAACTCTGGGGCTTAAGTGATTCTCTTGCCCCAGCCTCCCAAGTAGCTCGGACTACAGGCTTCCATCATAATGCCCGGCTATTTTTCTGTTGCAGTTGTCATTGTTTTTTTAGCAGGCCCAGCCTGGGTTCGAACCCGCTAGCCCGAGTGTATGTGGCCCATGCCCTAACCTCTGAGCTATGGGCACTGAGTCTTTTTTTTTTTCTTCTTGGAATTCAGCCAGGGCC
Source organism: Arctocebus calabarensis (assembly GCA_963573935.1). Classification (NCBI taxonomy): domain Eukaryota; kingdom Metazoa; phylum Chordata; class Mammalia; order Primates; family Lorisidae; genus Arctocebus; species Arctocebus calabarensis. The sequence continues at coordinate 4,725 of CAUYON010045681.1, forward strand.
GGGTTTGAACATGCCACCCTTGGTATATAGAGCCAGTGCCCTACTCACTGAGCCATGGGCACCACCCTATGGAAAGATAGGATTCTTTTTTTTTTTTTTTTTTTGGCTAGGGCTGAGTTTGAATCCTCCACCTCCAGTATATGGGGCCAGCGCCCTACTCCTTGAGCCACAGGTGTAGCCCCCCCCTTTTTTTCTTCTTAAATAACAAATGTGACCTGGATAACTTTTGACTGTAGTGTATGCAACTCGAAGATAAAAAAACATAAAGGAATTCCATACAGGAATATATAGTGACTTCTCAATTGTTTGGAACCCTATTTTCTTTTGTTAAAAGAGCAGTGATTGGAACAATGCTGAACATGGGTTTGCAGGTGACAGTGTGACAGAATTTGTGTCAGCTGCTGTCTGGGCTTACCTGAGTTGCTTCAGTGTGTCTCTGGGAGTCTTCCAGAACAGAACTGACAGGACGTGCAGCCCGGGGAATCTGCCCATTGGGCTGGGCGATGCCTATTTTCAGTCCTGAAAAGAAGTCGAGGTGATAATACAAAGTGGTTTATATCTCTAAAGCAGCGATTTTCAACCTGTGTGCCATGAAAATTTTTAAAGTTCATTCATTATTAGTTTTGAGAGAAGTTCAAAGCACACAGTAAGTATATTCTTTTTTTTTTTTTTTTTTGAGACAGAGCCTCAAGCTGTCACCCTGGATAGAGTGCAGTGGCATCACAGCTCACAGTAACCTCCAATTCCTGGGCTCAGGCGAGTCTCCTGCCTCCGCCTCCCAAGTAGCTGGGACTACATGTGCCTGCCACAACGCCCGGTCTTTTTTTTGGTTGCAGCCATCATTGTTGTTTGGCAGGCCCGGGCTGGATTCGAGCCAGCAGCTCACATGTACGTGGCTGGCGCCTTAGCCTGTTGAGCCACAGGTGCCAAAAGTGGATGTCTTAAGAGACAAAGGCCAAGGCACTGTTCCAGATTAGAGCAGGCTACAGAAACAAGATGACTAAATGCAAAACATGGTCTTGGCCTGGTGTCATGCCAGGAAAGATACATGGTGATCAAGGGCAGTATCAAGACAACTGGCAAAACTGGAATATAGACTATAGTTCCCATAAATCACTCCTTTGACCCTAAGGAATGTTCTTCCCTCAAGACTATTCTGGAAGTTCACCTTAAGTGTGTTTTGAGGGGAAGGGGTATTGGGAGGAACACATGGTTTGATTTGTCACAGACTCCTTGGATGGACATCAGGACATTTAGGTCCCATAAATGCTTCCTGAGAGCCCTCTTGATTTTGTGCCACGAGTTTAGATAGAGAGAGACGTCCATAACACTGGCTGGAGTGCCATGAGCCATCACAGCTCACAGCAACCTCAAACTTGGGGGATCAAGTGATCCTTCTGCCTCAGCCTCCACAAGTAGCTGAAACTATAGGTGCCCACCACAATGCCCGGCTAGTTTTTCTATTTTTAGTAGAGGCGGGGGTCTCGCTTTGCTCAGGCTGATCTTGAACTCCTATTGCCTTGGCCTCCCAGAGTGCGGGGATTACAGGCATGAACCACTGAGCTCAGCCAAGAACTGACTTTTAATAGATGGCTTCATCTCAAGTGGTTTTCATCCTATGATGCAGTCATGGTCACTGGATGGGTCTGTGTGTGTGTATAACCGAGAAGGATAAACTCCATTTCCTTCCAAGCTAGTCGCTGATGTAGCTCTTTAGAGTTACAATCCCAGCCTGCAGGTGCTCGTGGCGATCCATTCCAAGGCACAAATGAAAAGCAAGCTTACATTGAAGTTTTTTTCCCTTTTAGATGCTCCCTGAAGTATTTTATTTATAAGCAGTATTGGCTCCCAGTATGTTTATCTTAAAATCTCAGCGTATTTGTTCTCTGTAGGCAGCTGTGACTGAACCTAAGAATTGTGATAAATAAGACTCTCTGGCAGCAACAATGTGGCTTAATTTACTGTCTGCTAAGGGAACCCTCAAATTTAGAACCAGTAGGTCAGAAGTGGAGGTGGCCTGGGAACCCCCAAAGTACGGCTGGGATCTGGAGTGAGGACAGCCTTCCAGGGACCATGCCATGTGCTAACTCTGAGTGGTCAGCTTCAGAGCTGGACTGCATGACACCAGCTGGGGTCAGAATAGGGGACATGGAGGTAACTTTAGGGGGCTGCAGGTTGCAGCCAGGGCTTCGGTTTAGTGGGAAGAAGTTAAACAAGTTCCTCTTCTGAGAATTCCATTTGTTTCTGCTGAATGTAAGGGGGTTAGGGATTGGAAGTCTGAAGAGAGTGAAAAACACAGATGGCGTTGATTGGATCAGATTTTCTCAATGTTACTAATGTTACTCAATGTTACTATAACACAGATGACGTTGATTGGATCAGCTTTTCTCAATGTTACTAATGTTACTCAATGTTACTATGTAGAACCTCCATAGCTGACCACCTCCCCACATTGACCAACTCCTTAAGTTGACCTAATTATCATAGACCAGACACGAGCCACAGGCACATATCGGTACAGGGGGCCCAGTATATCAACCAATGTGTTACAATCCCTTGGCTGGTCAGCTTACAGAGGTTCTCCTGTAGTGGGGGCTGGAAGATTATTTGCTCTGCAGGGCTGTCCTGTGCCTTGGAGGAGAGGCAGAATTCCCGGCCTCTGCCCGCAAGGTGGCTTTAGACATCCCTAATGTGCGACAACCAAAACTGTCTCCAGACATTGCCACATGTTCCTGGGGGGTCCTTGGTTGAGGACCACAGAAGTAGAGAAACAGATTGATGGGCAGTATTACGGGCCCAGGCGTGGCTGGCATCCACAGGGCTGTGGTAGAATCACAGTGGGGGCTGCCTGCAGACCCCGCCTTGTGGAAAGGGACTCTGCAACCCTCTGCTCGCCCCAAGAAGCCTCGCCCCTCCCACCCTCTTCCTTTCCCACCCCCCAGATTTACTAGTTTAACAGCCATCTAGTTCCCTTCCTTCTTCCCTCCCTTTGTTCCTGCCTCTTTGTCTTGAAATCACTGGTGTTATATTATTTGCACCTGGCTGGGGCTGGTGTTAAGACAGAGACTTGGGGGAGAGAGTTGTCCACTTTAGGCTTTGCGTGTAAGCCACCTTGCTCTAGGCCTTTCTACCAGAGGGCCCTGAGTTGAGATGCTGGCCACCAGCCCAGCAAATCTTAACTTAGAATTTCACTTGCCATAGTCTTTTGTATCTCTAGCTCTTTCTCTCGGGAAATTCATAGGCAGGTTGCCTGTGACTGCGGTGGGATCTCTGGGTGCATCGTAGCCGCATCTCAGTCTCCCCAAATCCACAAAGACCCTTCACATGTTTGTGTAATTGACAGAACCAAGGCCCTGGCTAGGAAGGTGCTCTGTTCCATCCATGTGGGCGGACTGTTATTCAGTTCCAGTGGTGACCACTGGAGTTAGTGTTAGACTCCCCAGATTTCGGGGTTCCACCTCTATAACTCAGCCTTTACTTCAGAGCCCAGCCTCAGCTGGGATCCCAAGGCCACCTGCACTTCTGATTAGCCCTCTACAAATTCAGGGTTTCCTGTGACCCCTTCAGGTTTAATTATTTTCTAGAATGACTCAGAAAGCTCAAGAAGCCACTGTACTTATGACTTGGAGTTCTCCCAAAGGATTTAGAACAGGGTGTCCAACCTGCCGTCCATGGGCCACATGATGATTTTGTAAGGACTTTTTTTACTTCTCTGTGGTGTTGGATATCACAAAAAGTATGCAGAGCCCTTTTGTTTTTGTTAATCAGCTTTCTTAGTGTTTGTGTACTTACTGTGTAGCCTAAGACAGCTATTATTCTGCTGACATGCAGCAAACTAAAAGGTTGGACACCCCTGACTTAGAACCTTCTAGTTCTTCCCTGTATCTGTCAGTCAATCCAGACCTTAAAAAAAAACTAGACATCTAGTGTATGAAAATTATGATGTCAAGGAAACAAAATATGACTCATACTCAGATATGTTTCTAAATTGTTTTTTCCCAGACGTGAAACTATGTTTACATGAAAGGGAAGGTCATTTTACTCTGGGGGCAGAGCAGCTCCCCACTAAATTTATGAGGTGAGCACCCAGCCGTATGATACCTCTTGGGTGGAGGCGGCATACTGAGACAGGTTCAAGACCATCTGGGGGAACAAGTCCTTTAATGTTCTTCAGTAAGTCCTCCCTGGGAGCCTTAGGTTTTGAAGAGATTCAGCATATGCTGGGGTTAAAAAACGAGAGTAGGCTGGTGTCCCCAAGGACTTGTGAGGGAAAATGGCCCCAGGCCTCAGCCCCTCCCCTGCAACGCACACCTAAGGAGGTGAGGGGGAGTGGAATGTCCTGCAGAATAGATAACCAAATAGTCTGGGAAATGGCTAGATAGAGATCAGCAGCTTAGAGACAGGATATAAATACAGCTAAAAAGTAACTGATACTTACCCTGCAGCCGTGACTGTCTAACCTGTGGGCTGTAAAGTTCCCACATTAAATCCTGCCCCCCAATATTCTTTGATCTGCAGTTTACTGCTCTTCTGTCCTTCAGCCTGACAGCTTTGTCCTTGAACAAAAGCTGTTTCATTCAAACAGGAAACTGTTACTTTCTCACTTTTTGCCTTGTGTATGCATGCCCCTAATCCCTAATAAAAGGCCTTGAATATTCTGCTCAGGGTGGCACCTGTTAGCCTTGTGAGGGGCTGATACGGTGTCACTTCTCATAGGTCCAAACACTGTGTGTGTGTGAATTTCTTCGCACCTCTCCCTCTTTGTCTGCCAGACCCCTGGCGGTTGGTAAAGTCCCTGTAGAGGGACTGTCAGTCTGCTGTGCTGTGGCTTGATTCCCGGGGTCACAAGAATATGCTGGTTTCTGGAAACATTCCAGAGGAAGAATCTAGGCACATTTCTCTAGTCCTGTCCACGAGAGAGACCTGAGCTTGGGCATCTGCCCCAGAATGAGCCCAGCAGTCTTTACCATGAAGGAGGCTCGTGTCCCGGGGAGAGAGTCCATAGTTGGTGGCAGAAAGCCTCATCCCAAAGAGTGACCCCATCTTGGGAAGGGGGAACTTGCCAGTTCAGGAACTTCCAGTCATGTACCCCCCTCAACCTCCCACAAGCTGGAGGACTGAGAGAATTAGGATTCGTCTATAGTCACTGGGACCTAACTCCGAACCAATCTCAGCAACCCTCTATTCATGAGCTTGACGAACACACCGGGCTTATAAACTCTGGAGACACAACAAGCGGAACACGCAGGAATAGTCCTTGTCCTTTTGAGACCAGCGTGTAGAGGAAAACACATGCAAAAAGCCGGTTAATGACTACATACGTCAACTAATTGCAAACTGTAGTAAGTGCTCTGAAGAAAACCACTCAGCATAAACACTTCCAGGGAACTCTTCACAGAGTAGCCAGACCGGAGTCATCCAAGAAAGTGTCTTTACATGTGGGTCAAATGCACCTTACTGTAATTCCCACATTGTCGAGCTGGGTTTGCCCTTTGAAACAGCAAAGCACACATCTGCTGGCCAATGAGAGGATCATCTTTTAACACTGGACAATGATACGACCTCTTCTGCTGTAAACGGTTCCAGTTCTATCAACCATTCTTTTTTTTTTTTTTTTGAGACAGAGCCTCAAGCTGTCACCCTAGATAGAGTACTGTGGCATCACTGCTCACAGCAATCTCCAATTCCTGGGCTCAAGCGAGTCTCTTGTCTCTGCCTCCCAAGTAGCTGGGACTACAGGTGCCCGCCACAACGCCCGGCCATTTTTTGGTTGCAGCTGGCATTGTTTGGCAGGCCCAGGCTGGATTTGAACCTGCCAGCTCAGGTGTACATGGCTGGCGCCTTAGCCTGTTGAGCCACAGGCGCCGAGCCCAACCATTCTTTTTCATAAACACAAGTGGTATGGGGATCCTGATCTATATTTTGTACGGTTGTTGTAAGAACCAGAAATAGTATCCACTTTATTCCTTGATGTCTTGTTCTCCTTCTTAAAAATCCACACAAGTTGCCTTCGTGACCTCCAGGGTTGGGTTCAAAATCCGAGCTGTAATGTCACTGAGGCAAAACAGTACCTGATGTGGTCAGACCTCTGGGTCCTAAGGGAGCCTCGGTGGAATAGAGTGTTTGTACTCTGCTGAGAAACACCTCTCTGCTAGCTCACCCTCAACTGGAAATCAGCATCTTATCCACCAGCATGTCATGAAAAAAGTTTTGGTCAAGGCTTTGTTAAAGGCCACTTATAAGATATGGGGGTGTACTTGAGACTGGAGAGGTTCAGTCCACCCAACAAAAGAGGAACACATTCTGAATGGCATCTATAGAGGTCTGCTTTTTTTTTTTTTGAGACAGAACCTCAAGCTGTCACCCTGGATAGAGAGCCGTGGCATCACAGCTCACGGTAACCTCCAATTCCTGGGCTCAAGCGAGTCTCCTGCCTCAGCCTCCCATGTAGCTGGGACTACAGGCGCCTGCCACAACGCCCAGCCATTTTTTGGTTGCAGCTGTCGTTGTTTGGCAGGCCCGGGTTGGATTTGAACCCGCCAGCTCAGGTGTACGTGGCTGGTGCCTTACCCTGTTGAGCCACAGGCACCGAGCCTAGAGGTCTGCTTTTAAAGAACGTATTGGATAAGTTTTGAACTTAAGATCTGAGCTCTGTATGTGTTGGAATTTCTCCTCTGCCGAGTACCTGTGGAAGGCTGGGCTGGTGTCGTTGCATCGACGGTCCCCAGGTTTGTCCACCGAGAGGCAAGGCCAGCCCTGGCCATGGCCCGCTGATAGTTGTCATAGAGAGTCTTCCCATACTAGGAGGGGAATACAATGGAAGAGAGAAAGGAATCCTTTTATCTCAAATTCTGCACTTAACTGCAACATACACATGGAGAAAAAGTATATTCCATGACTACCAAGTTGGTATGTTTTGGTAAAAAAAATCCATACATAGTTTTTTCACATGTTCAATAATTTTCCAAGTAATCTTTTCACCTTTTCATGGTGAACATGTGTAGGTGAAAAAGCTACACAGCTTTAGCCACACAAGTCTGATGACACCTGTAGATTCCTTACCTATAGAAAGACTACTTATCATGGTCTTTACCGGTCATAGATTCTGTCTTGTGTTTTTTTTTTTTTTTTTTGAGACAAAGGCTGGAGTGAAGGGGTCATCACAGCTCACAGAAACCTCAAACTCCTGGGTTCAAGTGATCCTCTTGCCTCAGCCTCCCGAGTAGCCGGGACTACAGTCATGCGCCCCTGTGCTGGCTAGTTTTTCTATTTTTATTAGGGACCGGGTCTTGTTCTTGCCCAGGCTGGTCTCGAACTTCTGAGTTCAAGCAGTCCACCCACCTTGGCTCCCACAGAACTGGGATTACAGGTGTGAGCCACCATGCCCAAAGGATCTTGTGTTTCTTTTTTCTTTTTGAGACAGAGCCAGACAGCGTAGAGTGCTGTGGCATCCCAGCTCACAGCAACCTCTAATTCCCGGGCTCAAGCGAGTCTCCTGCCTCCGCCTCCCAAGTAGCTGGGATTACAGGCACCCGCCACAATGCCCGGCCATTTTTTGGTTGCAGCCGTCATTGTTGTTTGGCGGGCCTGGGCTGGATTCGAAGCTGCCAGCTCAGGTGTACGTGGCTGCGCCTTAGCCCATTGAGCCACAGGCGCTGAGCCGATCTTGTGTTTCTTAATTGCACTCTAAGCTTGCAAAACTCTCCACGAGTAACTATCTGAAAAGTCTTACATGAAAATCAACCCTTGATTCTCGGATCACTGGAGAGGTCCCTGTTTCTATATTCCCCACTATTTAAAAAACCTACTGGGCAGATGAACAAGGTAATGCCTGTGGCTGTACCCAAGAGGGGGTCAACAAAAGCTGGACTCAGGAAGCTGACTGGAAAATGCAAGATGGGGTGAAGCAGGAACCCTCTCTCACCTTGGCAATCCGTATCCCCATCACCCACTGGTTAAGAGTTCTTGCGTCATCACAGCAGAGATACTTGATGTACTGAGATTCCTTCTGAATCTGGGGATGCTAGAAAGAAGCAGGTTCAAAGAAAATTTACAAACGCTTCATTTATTAGGAACTCAAAGCACCTGTCAGAAGCAATTTGTAAAAAAACTAACAACATATGTGATTTACCGTGGTGGTAGCAAAAATAACTGGCCGCAATTTTAGAGTCACGAAGAGGGGCACGATTTAAAATGATTAAATTTTGAAAGGATTTAAGAAACCTGTCATATCATCTATTCTAAGCACTTTTTAGTCTTGTCAATAATAATTTTCATGTCTTCATTTATAACTTTCGAAAGCCTTTACCTCTATCGTGGTTCTGTGCCCCAAGAGAGATCAGAGTCATTTCCCCATTTGTCAGGTGCTAAGGGAACTTACCTGATCTAATTATTATGTCACAGAATTAAGATCTACAAAAGTTGAGGCTTTGTAACATAAAATCTAGTCCTAGGGTGATGTCCTTCTCTTAACTACTCTCCTACTCAAGAGGGCCCGTGGGCTCTGGGCAAACAGCGTGGGGAAGGGATATTTCTGTCTGTTGCACTTACTACATGTGGCACCAGGCAATGGCTTTGCATGCTGTGCGGGTTTGCCCAGGCCTCCCGGGACAACAAAGATAGAGTCGGGCATGAAGGAGAAACACACACCCTACACTCCCTTTTCTTATCTTCATCACCCTTAATAATTTCTGTGTTACGTTTCTGTCTCTGAAAGACTGTGTCCTTCATTGGGCTGGGAACTTTGCTTATGCACTATTGGAGATCCCCACCCCACCCCATGCTTAGCACAGGGCCTAGGGCGTGGCAGGTTTCCCACACCAGATGTCAGAATAATTGTTGAAGGAAATAAACAAGCACAACATTTCCTATTCCATTAGAAGTCTTGCGGTTGGCCAGGCGCGGTAGCTCATGTGTGTGATCCGAGCCCTCTGGGAGGCCGAGGTGGGTGGATTGCCTGAGCTCATGGGTTCGAGACCAGCCTAAGCAAGACTGAGACCCCATCTCTAAAAAATTAGCCCCACATGGCAGTGGGCGCATATAGTCCTAGCTATTTGGGAGGCTTAGGCAAGAGAATCTCTTGAGCTCAGGAGTTGGAGGTTGCTGTGAGCTGTGACATGAGGGCACTCTACCTAGGGCGACAAAGTGAGACTTTGTCTCAGAAAAAAAAAAAAAAGTCTTGCAGCCATCAGGTGAGGTGCAGGCAACCAAACCCAGGTTCTAAAATATGTGCCATGTGAATTTTTACGGATCACTGTAACTTTTAATAAACTTTACTATATAGAAAAGTAATTACCAACCACAACCATCATGAACGTGGGTGGGTGGGTTCTACCTCTTTCTTCTTTTCCTCTATTCTTCAGAGGAGTTTGTTAGTCCTGCTAGTGTCAGCACACATTTCTGATGGTGCTGAAGGTGACGTGGAAAAATCAAGAGAGCTGGAAGCATCTATCTCTGTCTCAGTGGACAGGAAAGGAGGGAAGCTGTCCAGTTCCTTGCTTCGGGTATTTTTTTTTTTTTTTGATACAGAGTCTTACTGTGTCACTCTGGGTAGAGTGCAGTGGCATCATAGCTCACAGCAACCTCAAACTCTTGGACTTGAGCAATCCTCTTGCCTCAGCCTCCCCAGTTGCTGGAACTACAGGTACCCACCGTGATGCCCAGCTAGTTCTACTTTTAGTAGACAGGGTCTCGCTCTTGCTGAGGCTGGTCTCGAACTCCTGAGCTCAAGCAAGCCACCTGCCTCAGCCTCTCAGAATGCTAGGATTACAGTCGTGAACCACCCTGCCTGGCCCTCTCTTAGGGTATTGCAGAGACCTCTCCGATTCATTTTTGCTTTCAGCTTAATCACTGACTTCCAAGGAAATAGCTGTTTCCACAGTTGATCCAATCAAAGGGGCACAGTCTGTTTTTTTTTTTTTTTTTGTAGAGACAGTCTCACTTTGTTGCCCTTGGTAAAGTGCTGTGGCATCACACAGCTCACAGCAACCTCCAAGTCCTGGGTTTAGGCGATTCTCTTGCCTCAGCCTCCCAAGTAGCTCGGACTACAGGCGCCCCCCACAACGTCCAGCTATTTTTCTGTTTTGCAGTTCACCTGAGGACGGGTTTGAACCCTCCACTTTTGGTATATGGGGCCGGCGTCTTACTCGATGAGCCAGAGGCGCTGCCCGGGCCTAGTCTGTTTTTAAACCTCAGTTGGAACCTGAGAGGCAGCATCCATCCGCACTAGTTACTCTCCTGGTGACAGGGACCCAGCAGGTGAGAGCCTATTGTCTTTACCCAGAATGGCTAATGAGACCCAGATTCTAAGAGCTTGATAAAACTTTAGTAATTTTCGGTCTTACAAACGAGAAAACTGAGGCTCAGAGAGGTTACTGTACATTTGACCTTATGACTTATGACCTAGAATTTCTGTGTTTATTTTAAGCTATTAAGCCCCAATTTTAAAGATGCCACAGGAAAAAAATTCAGAAGTGATCAATAATTTTTATTTTTGGCCTTTGGAGGCAGTTGAGGCAAGTCTACTCTCTTATCTTTAAATAGATTGTTTTCTTCATTTAGGTCCCTCGGCCCTCAGAATTTGTATCAGCATCTCTTGAAGAATGGTCAATTCCTTTAACTATGGCGGTCCCTCTGTCTCCCGAGGGGGACGGCTTCACGTCGCTGCAGTTTTCCGTCTGGCCGGCAGATGGCAGAAGACGCTTCCTTTTGAATGGCTGCTGTATCTTTCGTTGTTATTGCGAGTCAATAACGCATACTCATTATTAATTCTGAATGTTAGATTGAATTTTTTTGCAAATGTTATTCTAATAATAGTCCTCTCTGAAGGCCCTTAAAATTGGAAATCTCTCTCAACTCAGGTAAGGTGACCCAATAGCAAAAAGGATCTGTTGCCTTAATTAACCCAAAGGTCATATTGATGAGAAATACACTAAGCAGAGCTTACTGGGTGGAAGGTAAAAAAACCACAGATGCCCGAAGCATCTCTCTGACAATACAACATACAAAGCCAAACTGATGTCCTTGTCTTTCAGCACCTGAAACACAGCCCTGTGACCTACAGGTAATATTCTTGTTCTTTTTTTTTTTTTTTTTGCAGTTTTTGGCCGGGCCGGGTTTGAACCCACCACCTCCAGTACATGTGGCCGGTGCCCTACTCCTTGAGCCACAGGCACCACCCAACACTCTTGTTCTGATGGTCATTGCCAGTCTCTTTAATCCCTTTCATGTTTGCAATTCTTCTTAGAAGGCAGTCCTCCGCCCCCCCCCCCCGGGACATTTGGAAAATTAGCATTATGACTTTGAGTTTAGTATATTAATTTGGTTTGGTTTGATTTTGGATGCCTGTCAGGCGACAGCCAAGTTTCCAGGGCAGACTGTCAATCTCACTGATTGCACAAAGCCAGCTGTTTGCATAAAGGTATCCATTTAAGCAGCAAAATAAACAATTTCTTAAGTCTGTTATTCAACCAAATATAGTAGACCATGGTGATTCCTTTATGTTCAGCTTGTAAATATAAAACAGAGGCAAGGACTTTTTATTTATTTATTAATTTAATTTTATTTTTTGAGACAGAGATCACTGTGTACTGTGGGTAGAGTGCCACAGGTCATAGCTCATAGCAACCTCAAACTCTTGACCTCAAGAGATCCCCCTGTCCCAGCCTCCTGAGCAGCTTGGACTACAGTCACCTGCCATACGGCCCAGCTAGTTTTTTCTATTTTTAGTAAAGATGGGGTCTTGCTCTTGGTCAACTCCTGAGCTCAGCAATCCACTCGCCTCCCAGACTGCTAAGATTACAGGCCTGAGTCACGGTACCCAGCCCACAAGAACTCTGGTTGATGAGGCAGTTGTTGATGAGGTCTACAGACCTTGCCACAGGCCAGTCTCACCATTTCCTTATACTCCATGTGTGCTATGAATGTATGCTGGGGAATTAAGTATCAGAGGGCTCCGAAATCTTGCAGTCCTCAGGTTTTATGGTTCTTAGATGAGCTACGTAATGGGCATAAGGGTCCTTTTTGGCTCCCTTGGTAATGCAGAAATCCCTTAGGCTTCCAGTTCATCATAGACAAGTTGCTGCGGTCTGTTCTCCATTGTGTCTTGGACTATCCCTAAGAGTTTCCCTACCTAAGCCTTTTGCTGAAAAATTATTTACAAAGAGGTTTAGCACATTGACTGCCACACCAGAAAAAAAAAATTTTTTTCCTTGGAAACATGGTATTTTATTAGGTCAATATAGGTCAAGCGGCATGTGAGTTATATATGCTTTACTAGGCCACGGGCTCCGTTAGCGTAAATTGAATACAACTCACATGGCAGTTAATGTGTTAAGGAACATGTTAGTTCAGTGTTACTGGCCAGACTCTTCTACTTGATTCGATTGCTCCTGACCATAAAAATAGGTAAGCTCTCTTAGGACACGAGCGCACCACATAGAGGACAGGGTAATTGCAGAACATTACTGCTTACAGGGATCTTATAGACCCCCCAACTTAGAGAATGAGGAAAGTGGGCATCAGGAAGGTTAAGCAAATTATCCAAGCCAAAGGAAGTGGCTGAATGAGGACCCATTTGCTTAACAACTACCTCTAGGTGTTAAGAAGTGTGCTTATCTTTTCCATTCACTCTTTTTTTTTTAAAATTGAATCATAGCAGTGTACATTAATTCAATCATGGGGTACAGTGTGCAGGCTTCACATACAATCTGAGATATTTTTATCCATTCACTCTTGTGATACTTACCTAAGAAAAATTTGTTTCAACTCTGTGCAGGTAAACCTAAAAAATGTAAAGTCTGCATTGTTTTTTTATGGCTAATTAGTATTCCATGGTGTACATATATCACAGGGTGTTGATCCATTCATGGATTGATGGGCATTTGGGTTGCCTATGTAACTTGGCAATTATAAATTGAGCCGCAATAAACATTCTGGCACAAATGTCTTTGTGGTAAAATGATTTGGGTTCTTCTGGGTAGATGCCCAGTAATGGAATTGCAGGATCAAATGGAAGGTTGACTTTTAGATCTTTGAGGATCTAAAAGAAATTTACCCTCAGATTAATTTGAAATAAAAAAAAAAAAGAAAAAGAAAAAGAAGTGGGCTCAGTGCTCGTAGCACAGTGGTTACAGCGCCAGTAACACACACTGAGGCTGGCAGATTTGAACTCAGCCCTGGCCAGCTAAACAACGACAACTGCAACTAAAAATAGCCTTGTGTTGTGGCAGGCGCCTGTAGTCTCAGCTACTTGGGAGGCTGAAGCAAAAGAATTGCTATGGCCAAGAGTTTGAGGTTGCTGTCAGCTGTGACGCCACAGCACTCTACTGAGGGCCACATAGTGAGATTCTGTCAAAAAAAAAGAAGCATTCTTATCCCTAGGCACGTAAATATGAGTGAGAGAGCGCTCACACCATCACTGGGCAGCGGTGGTTGGAGGGGTGTTGTTGGGAGAGATGGAAACAGTATGTGATTGCCCCATGACATGGTCAATTTCATAATAAAAGTTTGGAAACAGAGAAGAAGTGACAGGATATTGTAATACATTTGGGGACTATGGGGAAATTCTGTGTGGTTAAAGTCTAGGAACCATGGAAGTAAGGGCAGAAATTTAGCCAAAGATGATTCAGAATAAAGGGCCATGTGTCCGGCCAGAATCTGGTCATGGTCTTTTTTTTTTTTTTTTGAGACAGAGCCTCAAGCTGTCACCCTGGATAGAGTGCTGTGGCATCATAACTCATAGCAACCTCCAATTCCTGGGCTCAAGCGAGTTTCTTGCCTCCGCCTCCCAAGTAGCTGGGACTGCAGGCGCCCGCCACAACGCCTGGCCATTTTTTTTGTTGCAGCCATCATTGTTGTTCGGCTGGCCCGGGCTGGATTCGAACCTGCCAGCTTAGGTGTACGTGACTGGTGCCTTAACCCACTAAGCCACAGGCGCCGAGCCTGGTCATGGTCCTTTAGACCAGTGATTTTCAACCAGTGTGCTGTGAGAGGATCCTAGGTGTGTTTTGAAAATTTTCAAAGATCATTAATTATTTTTGAAAGAAGTTGAAAGTACAACTTTTTTTTTTTTTTATAGACAGAGTCTCATTTTGTTGCCCTCGGTAGAGTGCCGTGGTGTCACAGCTCACAGCAACCTCAAGCTCTTTGGCTTAGGCGACTCTCTTGCCTCATCCTCCCAAGTAGGTAGGACCACAGGTGCCCGCCACAATGCCTGGCTATTTTTTTTTAATTGCAATTTGGCTGGGGCCGGGTTTGAACCCACCAACCTTGGTATATGGGGCTGGTGCCCTACTCACTGAGCCACAGGTGCTGCCCCACGACTTTTTTTTTACTCTTTTTTTTTGATCAACATAATTTAAGTATGTTGCAAAAGTTGAACTATAGATTCAAGTGTGCCGTGAGACAGAAAAGGTTGAAAAACACTGCTTTAGACAGTGGGGGGCATTGGACATTTGGAAATAGCAGGGGAACACAGGAAGTAACTGGCGGCTACACTGACTTGGAGTGAAGATTAAGATCAGACAGAGGGAGGGCGGAAGAGAGACGTGGATGGGAAATCCGAAGAACCTGCTCAGGGGTTAAGTGAGAAATGGGAAGAGGAAGAAATTCAAAGGATAATTTCTCTGTTTCTAGTTTGGTAGAGCATGTGGGTGTTAAGGGTTTAATTGTGTCTCCCACCCTCCCTCAGCAAAGATAGGTTGAAGTCCCAACACTGGTACCTGGGAATGTGACCTTATTTGGAAAGAGGGTCTTTGCAGATGTAATCAAGTTGCGATGAGGTCATCCTGGATTAGGGTGGGCCCTAAACCAACATGACCAGTGTCCTTAGAAGAGAAGAAACACAGACACACAGAGGGAAGATGGCTATGGGACGAAGGAGGCAGAGACCAGGGATGCAGCTGCAAGCCAAGGAGTGCTGGACTGCTGGAAACGGCCAGAAGCTAGAGGTGGGGAGTGGAGGCAGGGATCAGAATTTCCCTCCAAGCCCTCCAGAAGGAACCAAGCCTTGATTTTGATTTTGGACTTCTGATTCCAAAATCATCTTAAGTGTCAGGTTGCCTGAGCTAATACAGTGTAAATAACAAATGGTGTATTCTCAGTCACGAAAAAGACAACTAGGATGTCTAAATGAAAATGACATGATCTATCCTGAGTCTTCCAGGAAGCCGATAATTCCAACCAATTATTATTCGATGTTTGGAATAAGTAACACAATTATGCGGGGAGTCAAAATTATTAAATCTGGGCTGGGCAAGGGGGCTCATGCCTGTAATGCTAGCACTCTCGGAGGTGGAGGAGGGAGGGTTCCCTGAGCTCAAGAGTTTAAAAGAGTGAGACCCTATCTCTACTAAAAATAGAAAAATCAGCCGGTTCAGTAGTGGGCACCTAGTACTAGTCCCAGCAACTTCAGAGGCTGAGGCAGGAGGATCTCTTGAGCCCAAGAGTTTGAGGTTGCTGAGAGCTATGATAATGCCACAACACTTTATCCAGGGTGACAGAGTAAGACTGTCTCAAAAAGAAAAATTATTAAATTTGAGTGATTTGGTCTAAGTATTGTATCTGACTAAGAATAAATGCAAAGAAAAACTTACCGTGGGTCTAGTCCCAGAGGTCTGTAGATATAAAGACCCTCAGTACATCACACATGTGGTTCTAGTAGCACACCTATTGAAGTGACTGATCTGAGATTTTAATCTTAAAAAATCTGAAACCATATTAAACACTTGACAATTTTTTTTTTTTTTGGTAGGGACAGAGTCTCACTCTATCACCCTCAGTAGAGTGCCTTAGAGTCACAGCTCACAGCAACCTCCAGCTCTTGGGCTTAGGCGATTTTCTTGCCTCAGCCTACCGAGTAGCTGGGACTATAGGTGCCTGCCACAACGCCCGGCTAGTTTTTGATGCAGTTCGGCAGGGGCCAGGTTTGAACTCGCCACCCTCAGTATATAGGGCCAGCGCCCTACTCTCTGAGCTACAGGCGCTGCCTTTGACAGTGTATTTTTGCCTGTTGGCAACATATTCCTTAAAAAGTTTCATTACCTAGTAACTTTTTAAAGTTTTTCCTTTTTTGCTCTTTTCATTTTTTTCTAGAAAAATCTTGACAAATTTTTAATTTCTGAAAACTTCTTACAATGATTCCACTAAATAAAGAAATAAAAACATTTCTCAGTTTTATCCATAAAACTATAAATTAAATAGGTTCAAAATTTGGGATTTTATTTTCAGACGTGATGAAGAATTCCACGGAGAAAAGGTAGCAGGCATTGGGGGAAAATGAGCTAAATTAATAGAAATGTCTCTCCCTTTCCTATTTTGATTTAAAAATTTTTTATTATGGAGAACTATATACCATTTAACATTTTTCTTTCCTGAAAAGAAAACATTATCCCAAATTGCTTACAAATCTAAATTAAGGATTTCTTTCCAACATACCTTTAAAACAAAGCAGTGGTCAGTGGGTGCTTTGTGTTTTATTTTACACTGAGTCCCATAGTAAATATTGACATTTTTGAACTGTATAAAACATGCCAGATCTCGAGATGTCTGAAAGAGAGGGAAAAAATAACCTCCAATGAGATGACAGTTAATCGTTTTCCAAGGTTGTTTTTGATGGCACAACAAAAGATTACATATGAGTAGAGAAAATACTGACTTTTAGGTAATTGACATAAAGGATGGCCACATACTGTTTTCTAAAAGCCACGCCTGTATTTTCAGAGACGAAAGATGATGAATGTTCCCAGCACAAGGAAATGATAAATGCTAGAGTTGATGGATCTGCCAGTTATCATGATCTGATACCTGTGTGTTATATGTGCGAGGACATCAGTCCGTATCCCGTGAATATGCACAATCATTGTCTGTCAATTTTAAAAGAGTGCAACCAAGATAAAACAGCGAGAAATGCAGGGAATGATCATACTGCAGTTCCAGTGACTTCCTGGGGACTCCCGGACCCAGAACTGACTGACCTTGAGATTTGGTTATTGATGCAGTCAGAATAAGGTCGCCACCTCGTCAGAAACTTCATTTTGGCTTTTGCAATTCTCAGTCTGTGATGGATTTTATGGTTGAGCATTAAAAAAAAAAGTCCCCCCACAGGACGATGCGAAGTAAACTCGAGGCTCAGTAAATTAGCACACACTTCATGCCCTTCTTCCTGGGAAAATGGATTTCTTTCATGCTTTCTTTGTACTGCAGGCACATTGCCATGGAAACAGAGACCTCTCCTCCATGGCTAATGTGCATTGTGCAGACTGCAACCTCTAATCTACATATTTGGTTACACTTCAATTACAAATTTGTTTGGTTGCTCTTTTTTTTTTTTTTACCTTTCATATTTTATACTTTCTTACCTAGTGAATGATAAAGAGCAGAACTGTTACACCTTAGTGTATAATTATTCCTTTGTCTGTGGTTGTGCATTTTGTCTTAAAAGATATTTTCTTCTAGATTTTCAAAGTTTTAATTTTTTAATTAAAATGCATACTTGTAACAATTAAAAATATGTATAAAATAAATCCATGTCTTCCTTCACCAGACCTTTTTCTTATTCCACTCCTTTCTCTGGAAGTACCACGGTTCATAGTTTGGTGGCATTGTCCCAAATATTTTTGGGTAAACATTTATAAACCTACATATGTGCAGACATACCCACTTATACTCAAATGCTTCCATAATTTTCAAAACACAAGTAAGATTTTACTATACTTTTCCATGACTTGTTCTTTTTCTTATTTATATATTTATTTATTTATCCATTCATTTGTTCTTTGAGATGGCGTCACCCTCTGTCACCCAAGTTGGCCTGTAGTGGCATCATCAAAGCTTACTGCAGCCATAAACTCCTGAGCTCAAGTGATCCTTCTTCCTCAATCTCCCAAGTAGGTGGGACTACATGCACCACAAGGCCTGGCTAATTTTTTTTTTTAGAGTTGGGATCTTGCTGTATTGTCCAGTTTGGTCTCTAACTCCTGGCTCAAGTGATCTGCCTGCCTTGGCTTCCCGATGTGCTAGGTTTATAGGTGTGAGCTATCACACATAGTTGCTTTATCTTAATGTTGTATCTTGGGGTCTTTTTGCATCAGAACACATGGATCTTATGGCTGCTCAGCATTCTACTGTGTAAGTATAACAATTTATTTAACCATTTTTCTATAGATGATTAAAGGTTTATTTCAATATTTTGCTACTACAAAAAATATTGTGCATATGAGCAAATATTTCATTGGGATAGCTTTGCTGAGCATGGAGTTGCCATTTTTTTTCTTTTTGTTTTTTTGAGACAGAGCCTCAAGCTGTTCCCCTGGGTAGAGTAGTGGCAACACAGCTCACAGCAACCTCCAACTTCAGGGCTCGAGTGATTCTCCTGCCTCCGCCTCCCACGTAGCTGGGACTACAGGCATGCGCCACAATGCCTGGCCATGTTTTGGTTGCAGCCATCATTGTTGTTTGGCGGGCCCTGGCTGGATTCGAACCCACCAGCTCAGGTGTATGTGGCTGGTGCCTTAGCTGCTTGAGCCACAGGCGCCAAGGCTGGAGTTGCCATTTGAATGGGTATTTTCTCCCTTTTACATATTCAGAGATCTTGCTAAATTGTCCCCCAATTAGCAGTACCAGTTTACATTCCAACCTTCTTTTTTTTTTTTTTTTGTGTTGTCAGAGCCGCAAGCTGTCCCCTGGGTAGTGTGCTGTTGCATCACAGCTCACAGCAACGTCCAATTCCTGGGCTCAAGTGAGTCTCCCGCCTCCACCTCCCAAGTAGCTGGGACCACAGGCGCCCGCCACAACGCCCGGCCATTTTTTGGTTGCAGCCGTCATTGTTGTTTGGCAGGCCCGGGGGCTGGATTTGAACCCACCAGCTCAGGTGTACGTGGCTGGCGCCTTAGCCCGTTGAGCCACAGGCACCAAGCCACCTTGCCATTTTTCAAGTATATTATTCTCATTGATTTGAAGTCTTTACATTTTATGGATGTTCATACTTGGTTATACATGTTACAAGGGTGCTGTAGTTGGTCTTTGACTTCTTGTGTGGTAGTTTTGGCCATAAGGAATTCAAACCAACCTTATATAGTTAAATCTGTCAATTTTCTCCTGCAGAATTTTGAGTTTTTACTTTTACTTAAGAAGGACTTTCCCACTCCCCCCCCCAAATTATGTAATTATTAACCTATATCCTTTTCTAGGGTTTTATACTCTCTTTTTCTAAAGATATTTTAATCAACGTAGAAGTTAATAACTTGGGAGATGAAATGAGGTGGGGGAACTATTTTCCCCAAATGGATAGACAATGATTTCAAGGCGAGTGGTTGAATACCACATTCTTCCCCCACTGCTGTAAAAAATGCTAACTTTAATATACCTTATATTAGATGGCTCTTTGTGAACCCTTTGGCCCTTGATGTACTGTTTTTATCTAATCTTTGACATCTGGAGGAGTTGCCCTACCTCAACACTCTTCACAATTTTTTGGGGGGGATTTATCTGGTATTTTGGAAATGTTGTCCCCCCACCCCCCGCTTTTATACAGACAGGATCTCACTATTTTGTTCAGGCTGTTCTCGAACTCCTAGTCCCAAATAATTCTCCCTCCTCAGCCTCCCAAAGTGCTGGGACTACAGGTGTGAGCACTGTCCCCAGGCTGGAAGTGTCTTTTTCTGATGAATTTTAAAGTTCAGTTCATGAACTTTAAATAAAAAAAAATCCTACTGAAATTTTTACTTTAGTCACATTGACTTTAAAGAAAAAATGTGGGGAGAATTAATATTTTTTTCATCTAGCAACACAGCACATTTCTATTTATTCAGTTCTACTTCACTTCCTTTCTTAAATGTTACATTTTATGCTGTATAGGTCTTGAACATTTCTTGTTAAGCTTATTGTCAGGTGCTTTGCCTTTTTTTTTTTTTTACTATGTATGAAATATTTTGCATTACGGTTTAGTTTGCATATTGTCTATATAAATGAAAATAACGTATTTGGTATTTTTTTGGTCCTCATAGCTTTTTAGTTGGATTTTAGGTAGATAATCACATCAATTGTGAAAAAGGGGAGTTTTTGCCTCTTCTTTTCCAATATCTCTACTTGTTATTCTTTTCCTTAACTTAGCTGGTTACTTCCTCCGTTTCAATGTTAATGGAAGCAGTGGGACAAGGTCCCTAATAAAAACATTTTTATCATCCAGTATATCATTTGTTATTGGTTTATTTATATGTTTCACTTATATTTAAATGCCCAAGACATAACATTTCTAAAATAAAATGAATTATTTGTAGGCCTATGGTTAGATTTCTGGTGTGGGACAGAATGATGGCACAGGTGGGAAAGAATCAGATCTAAGACTGAGGCCATTCTGAAAGGAGCAAAGGAGGACAGGTGCTGCCTGGACTGAGCATTACCCACAATGCCCTTCCCGCCTTCCACAGGGATGACACGGTTTCCTTAGGAGATGAGCAGACCCGGATGTTCACCAGGACTTCACTTGGTTGGAAATGTGGATTAAGCTTGACCAGAGAAAGCGTGCAATCCATAAATACGTCATATGGTGGCGCCTTGGATTCTGAAGGAAAGGCAAAATGCTTTGGCTGACCCTAGATATACAGGATGGCCATAAAGTTCGTACAACTATTTTAAATTGCACATGAACTTTCTGACTACCATGTATATATAACAGATAAAAGATACAGCCTAATTCTTCTAAACGGTGAAGAAAAGGTGGAAATGTCACAACCCTTTAAGAATGGTTTTAGAGTGGGGTACAGGGCTTTACATCTATAATCCTAACACTCGGGAGGCTGAGATGGGAGGATAGTTTGAGGTCAGAAGTTCAAGAAAGGTCTTAGAGAAAGCTAATGGTCAGAGTGAGAGTTAAAATTACATTTTGAAGAAGAAGTTAACATATGCTTTCAGATTCGAGGCAATAATCCCAAATCACGAAGTTAACTGATGTCTAAAATATTCTGTTAAATTAGGCAGGGAAATGCATAAAGTATACCTCAGAGAACAATTTAAATGTTCAGAGTATAAGGGCTAAAATCTCAATGAAGATATTATCAACACTTCTAATGCCTATGAGTCCAGATAGAAGAAGTTGTACTATGATTATTGCAGAAGAGGTTTAAATACAGGGAAATAAGGTCCTCAGAAATAGATATGGAACAAAATAATCTCTAGGAAAGTGCTTTTGATATAATTTTTGAAACTTCATTTTAAAATGGGTAAAATTCTTCTATTTTCAACAGAGGGGTATGGAAAAAATTTAAAAACATTTCAGGAATTCTATGCCACAAGGCCGTGTCTTTCTATAAACATTATTGTACCCTGGATCTTACAGCTACCTGGAGTGTATTTAAATTGTCACCTCAGGCTCGGTGCCTGTGGCTCAGTGGGCTAAGGCGCCAGCCACGTACACCTGAGCTGGCGGGTTCGAATCCAGCCCAGGCCCGTCAAACAACAATGACGGCTGCAACCAAAAAATGGCCAGGCATTGTGGCGGGCGCCTGTGGTCCCAGCTACTTGGGAGGCGGAGGCAGGAGACTCGCTTGAGCCCAGGAATTGGAGCTTGCTGTGAGCTGTGATGCCACTGCACTCTATCCAGGGTGACAGCTTGAGGCTCTGTCTCAAAAAAAACAAAACTAAACAAAACAAAACAAAAATGAATAAATTGTCACCTCAATGTATCTTTTTTTAGTTTTTGAGACAGAGTCTCACTCTGTTGCCCCAGACTAGGGTGCTGTGGCATCAGCCTAGCTCACAGCAACCTCGAACTCCTGGATTCAAGTGATCCTTTTGCCTCAGCCTTCTCTAGTAGCTGGGACTACAGGTGCCCTCCAACACGCCTGTCTAATACTTCTGTTTTTAGTAGAGATGGGTTTTGCTCTCTCTCAGGCTGGTCTCGAACTCCTGAGCTTGAGCAATCCACTCGCCTTGGCCTCCCAGAGTGCTAGGATTACAGGTGTGAGCCACTGCACCCGGCCTCACCTCCAGTGTTTCAGTCTCACTTATATGAAACGCTTTACTGCTAAAGTGCTTTTTAATTTATTATTATTCTTTTTCTTTCTGACCTTGGTCTTTCCTTTGGGCACATAATAAATTCCAGAAGCCCGTAAAAGAAAATAGCGCCTTTTCCACGATTTCTTTCCATCTTCTTTCAAAGAAAGAAAGCCTTCAAGTTCTGGTACAATGATTGACGTTCCACAGAAGCTTTCCTGAAATTAAGATTCCGGTGACATAAAACATGAAAAGATAAAGCACACATTTTTGTTCACATTGAAACAAACCTGCAAATTAGCCTTTAAACTAAAAGTCAATTTTGTTTATAACACATATATTGAATACACATATTTACATTATATGCTATTTGCCAAAAGGGAGGCAGAATAACACAGGGCTGAGAACCCTGGGTTCTGAGTTAGACCTCAAGTTACCTCATTAATGAATTAATAGCCTGATTTCATAAGGTAGTAGGTTGTTAGTACAATCCTGGTGTATTATGAAAATAAGCATTTACTAAAGGCTATTACTGTTAGTATAAATTCAAAAATAGAACCGTTTGTACTTTCCTGATAAGTAAAACATAATTACTATTTCATTGCTGGCAAGTAGAAAAATTATAATACATAATTCTAAACATAAATGAATACCTTGTATAATAACAGTAATATACTGTTACCGAGATAGTTTTCAAAGAATGACAAAGGCAATTATTAGTATTACAGTATCAGAAAAGAATGACCAAGCACATTTTCTAGTTATAGATTTTTGACTCTCAAAACTTGCACGTGATTATATTCCTTGATACATTTCTTTGAAAAAGCCAGAGGACAAAATTAGATGTTATTCTATATGTCAGTTCAAATTCTTGAACTTATTTTTTGCTTTCTGTTTATAACTCTCAACATCCTTCCATTTAGTCTCCTAAATGCAAAATAACTGAATTTTCCATCTTCCAAGTAAATTTATATGGAATAGAGCTGGAAAATGTTTTTGCTCCCATTTCCCCCAATTTCCTCCCAAATTAGCTAGTATTAGTTGTCCTATTAACAATTTCTTAAATTCAAGCAGATTTTTGGCCCAGATTAGACAGGATAATGATGGTTTTTATTTTATTTTATTTTGAGACAGAGCCTCAAGCTGTCACCCTGGATAGAGTGCTGTGGCATCACAGCTCACAGCAACCTCCAATCCTTGGGCTCAAGCCAGTCCCTTGCCTCCGCCTCCCAAGTAGCTGGTACTACAGGCACCCGCCACAACGTCCGGCCATTTTTTGGTTGCAGCCGTCATTGTTGTTTGGTGGGCCCGGGCTGGATTCGAACCCACCAGCTCAGGTGTACGTGGCTGGTGCTTTAGCCCATTGAGCCACAGGCGCCGAGCCCGATAATGATGATTTTTAAAAAACATGCTTTGTATTTTCTTTCACAGACAACTATAAAGCACCGTTGAAGTTCTAGAACAAGGACTATACTGCTGGACCTCTCTGAGCATGGTCCCAGGAACCAGAACCTGTGACAGGTGCTCTGGGTCTTGGGAAACAGCAGGTCCTGGAACCTGCTTCATTTGGTTCAGGGCTGAAAAGTCTGGCAGGGCATAGGAACCAACAGAGTTGAGGACTTTAGTGAACGGCAGAGGGCGCTCTTCAGCGTCTGCCAATTGGCTCCAGGTGGGAAGCCTGGCTTAGGCAACATCAGGTCTTCTAATTTTTCAAGAGAAGTCCAAAATCCACTAATTCAGGAAGCTCCACACACTGTCGTGGGTAAATAAGACCTGGCTGAGGCTTTAGCATGCCCATGTTATCTGGTTCATCTATCTGCCTTATGTGTTGGGAGCTTCGATTTTTAACATAAGTAGTATGTGAAAACTCATTAGTAGGTTTCCAAAAAAGATAAATTACTAAGTGAACTTCTGGAACACGTCCTGGTGTGATCATCACGGACATTGTACAGTACGCACCACGTTGTGCTTTCACCATCCCGCGGAACCTCTGTAAGGATCCAGTATGATTCCGAGGTTTGCAGAGGTCTGAGTCTTGCCCATTAGCATGAGAACAGCGCTGGGACCTATGCCAGTCTCTAATTTCAAATCTCATACCGGTTTTTTTTAAGACATAGTCTCATTTTGTTGTCCCAGGCTAGAATGCCGTGATGTCAGCCTAGTTCACAGTAACCCCAAACTCCTAGGTAGGTGCATGAGATCCTCTTGCCTCAGCCTCCTAAACAGCTGGGACTACAGGTGCCCACCATAAACCTGGCTAATTTTTCGATTTTTAGTAGAGACATAGTCTTGCTTTGCTTAGGCTGGTCTCAAATTCCTGAGCTCAAGGGATCCTCCTGCCTCGGCCTCCCAGAACGCTGGGATTACAGGTGTGAGCCAACTGCACCTGGCCATCTAACTCTAAATCTCTCTCTTTCCACCATATCCGGCTACTGGAAGACCATCTTAGAGTTCACTTTTAAAAAGACATGTGAAGGCTGGGTGCAGTAGCTCATGCCTGTAATCCTGGCACTCTGGGAGGCTGAGGCAGGTGGATTGCCTGAGCCCAGAAGTTGGAGACCAGCCTGAGGCAAAGTGAGACCTCATTTCTAAAAACAGCCAGGCATTATGGTGGGTGCTTGTAGGCCTAGCTACTTGGGAGGTTGAAGCAAGAGGATCACTTGAGCCCAGGAGTTTGAGGTTGGTGTTAGTTATGATCCCATGGCACTCTACCAAGGGTGACAAAGTAAGACTCTGTTAAAAAAAAAAAAAGTATGAAATCCTCACATCTGATTTCTGTTGCAGCATGTAGGTCATGAAAGATTCGGTTTGTTAGGACCAGAGATTTATGAGGATTCATGTCTTTTTAGTCAAGAATTACTAATTCAACTGCATGAAAAGCAAAATATATTGTTTAAAGCCATACATTTTAACAACTGACTCAAACAGTTGATACTAAATAGCTATAATTTAGTAATAAGTTCATTTTAAAACCTCGACTGCACATTTCAGCACATTGTCAAACTTTCCCATTGTTCTGGGAAGCAAATAACATGAAAACAGATACAACAAAAATCCTTCTCGTTTCTTCCTCTCTGTAAAATTACGCTTACCTCAAGTAAACTTTCCTTGTTCTTAGCATTCATTTTCTCGTTGGTTTCCTTGCCTTCTTTCTTCCCTTTGTTATTTAGGTAGAAATTCTAAA
>CAUYON010045682.1:0-14203 GCA_963573935.1 Arctocebus calabarensis
AAAAAATGGAGACTTTACAGCCTTTGTATTAACCTGGATGGAAGTGGAACACATTATTCTTAGTAAAGCATCTCAAGAATGGAGAAGCATGAATCCCATGTACTCAAGTTTGATATGAGGACAATTAATGACAATTATTATTCATGGTGGGGGTGAAGGAAGGGGAGAGCAGAGAGAGAAGGAATGAGGGAGGGGTGGGGAAAGGAAGATGAGAGAGAGGGAAGGAGTAAGGGGGTGGGGTCTTGGGGTCTTGGTGTGTGCCACACCTTTTGGGGGCAAAACACGATTGTAAGAGGGTCTTTTCCTAACAAATGCAACCAGTGTAACATGGTTTCTTGTGCCCTCAATGAATCCCCAACAATAAAAAAAAAAAGTCAATTGCCCATTCCCCACTGTTGCCTTTGCCAAAATTCCTAAAATTCCCGTCCATCTTCATAAGCTATGCCAGATAGCTTAGGTGTGGTGACTCTGACACCACAAAGGATCAAGAGCCAAGAATGCCACACTAGTGAGGCAGAGGCAACTCTCACCGTGTCTTCCCTCGGCACTCGGGGCCCTCCCTTGCTCTGCACTGGCCAGATCTTGTTGCTACCATCGCTTTTCTCATCCCCCTGAAGCTTACTTCTCGGTCCAAACTCTGTACTGTAACATTATCATAATTTCTTTGGGGTTAATAAACTAATGGGAAACACCACTGTAGCCTTCCTTTGATCAGAGAAAGGAGGCTCTTCTCAGCAATCTTCTGGAGCTATATGGCAGTGGCTTTTGATTGATTCTGTCTCATGCCAGAAACAGCTGTTAGTTCATTGATGAGCAAATCACTGGGCAAAGCTTCATAGCGGAGTGTGAAATTGTGAGACATTGGAGGGGACCTTGACGAGCTTCAGTCTGGAGCAGATGAGCATGAGCGCCAGCACCTACAATTACAGGAAGCATTGTACCAAACCAGTTCAGCCACAGCGCAACCCTGAGCACCCTAACAAGCCCTGTGCACGCAACCCTGCACCACTCTGGGATCTGTGAGAGCTCTGAGAACAGGAAATTCCTTCCACAGCTGAAGCCAGTGCTCTGAGCAGCTGAAAAGAAGAATTTACAGTCTTCTTTGTGAGCCAGCTGGAGATGTAAACTCGGAATCTGGCTTCATTTGGTGAATTGCCTCCTCTTTGTTCTAAATCTAGCCTTTGCAATTCCTGCTCCTGTATACCAGCTGAAGTAATTTCTTCAGTGACACAGTTCCTCCTCTTAGAAAGAAATATGCTCATATACTCAGTTTTCTTTCTTTGCTTCTTCTTTGTTTTCTTTTAGACAGAGTCTCATTCTGTCCCTCTGCCTAGAGGGCTAAAGTGCAATGGCATCACAGCTCACAGCAACCCCCAATCCTGGGATCAAGTGATACTCTTACCTCAGCCTCTCCAGTAACTGCAACTACAGGCTCCTACCACCATGGCCAGACAATTTTTCTATTTTTAGTAGAGAATGTCTTACTCTTGCTCAGGCTGGTCTCAAACTCCTGAGTTCAATCAGGCCACCTGCCTCAGTCTACCAGAGTGCTGGGATTACAGGCGAGAGCCAACACTCCCAGCCTCTAAACCTAGTCTTTATCTTTCACCTGATGTCTCAAAACACAATTAAATTAGCTCCACACAAATCCAGTCATTTCAGTGTGTTTATTAGTTATTTCAGATTTAAAGCTGGTCAGTAATTCCAGAATTCTTCCCAACTCCTCATTCTCCCAAAGTAATAGTCATGTCTGGGGGACTGTTTAAGTCAGGTTCCTTAATTGCAGAGCCTGAAGCAGGGATTCTTATGTAAGTGATTGATTGAGGGAGTGTTCTCAAAAGAAAGTTGTAAAGAAATGAAGGAAGTGAGCTACTTCAGAGTGAGATACCAAGCACAGATTTCAGTTGAAGTCTCTCTCAGCTTGCCAGGGAGCCCAGGAGTGTGATTGGTACCACAATGTTGACCCCACTGAGGAGGGGGACTAGGTTTTTGTGCCCCTTATTATTCAGTCACTGGTTCCCCAGGTAGTTCTGGGCAGTTTCCAGGTGAGGGTAGTTCCCTGGATAAGGGTAGCCTTGAAAGAACAATCTTGCTAGCAAAATAACAGAAAAATGAGCTCTCTCTCTCCCCACCTCAGCTGACGGGCACCCTATGGGGCTTTGTTTACACAGCAGAGTTCTGTTTTCACAACATCTAAATGGAGCCCAGCAGAGAAAAAGAAAGCACGAGTTTTCCTTTCTTTTTATGATTTCTAGACCTACAGACTAAAACTGCCTTTTAGAATCTGCCTTTTACAGCCTAGAGGGGTTCCCAGTGGAAAAGAGCAGGCAGCAGGGGTATGAGCAGAATCAAGACAAGATCACAATCAAGCAGGTAAGTGTGTCTCCAAAGGAAAGGCAACTGCTTCTGTAATCAGTTGTAAAGTACATACAACAATTCACAATACCCTGTCACTTTGGCTGCAGCCAGCTCTAACTCTTCTTAACCCCCTAAATGAAAAGCCTGTACAGCTGGTTTTCTTGGCCAGCACCCTCGCCCTCTTTTACTTCTCTGCTGGCCCTTTTACATCTGGAAAAGTAAAATAAACTTTTATTTCGTTTATACTAATCTTTGGAGAAATTTTTCTCAAAACCCATGTGCATTAGCTTATACCCTAACAGCCCTGTGAGCTAATACTGGCCAACACTCGGGAAAGCTGGGGATGGGGTTGGTGTGCTGGTCAAATAAAGGGAATGGGAAGGGACCAAGTGTGTACTAGATGAGCCTCCAAGATGTTTAGGCTTTGGGCTAGTGTCCTGAGTACTTGTGTTGCTGGACCGAGGTTCATCTGCCCACCACCTCACCTGAGAACCAGACACAAGAGTGTTGGCGAGGGAAAGGTCAGGCAGCCAGAGGGGCTGGTAGACTGTTGTCTCAAAGCCATCTCCTTTTTCTGCTTACCAAGCAACTTACAAAAGGAAGGAATAAAGCAGGTTGGTGGCAGAAAGCAAGTTTTGTGCAAGTCATCCTGCTACAGGGTTTCCCCATTCAGGGCTGGATAAAGACCCCCATTTTCTAGGCCTACACAAACAGATTTCTTTTTCTCCAAACCGCACTCTGAATACAGGCAAGATAGGAGAAGAGCAGTTTTCCAGTATTTCATGTAAGCCAGGCCTCTTCTGAAGTGGACTCCCGGCCACTTTTGCTAGAGCTAGGACTGCGTTCATTTGTTAATACACTCACTTACTAATCAGTGTTGAAAAGGTATCTTTCTTCTGCCAAGTCCTGGCCAAGTGTAATTCTGAAGACCTCCCTATTTACAAACGGTATGTAACCCTCTAGACCAGTGGTTTTCAACCTGTGGGTCACGCCCCACAGGAACTGTGTTAAGCATTAGGAAGGTTGAGAACCACTGCCCTAGACGAAAGACCCACAGGGCTTCCCACTTGAGTCTCCCCCTCCGCCAGAGGCTCTGGTGCCTTTCATTTCTTCGGCATTTCTTTCTATCTAGTAAATCCTGCCTTATTACTGATCTGTGCCATCAATGGTTTCATTCTTTGAGATGACTTAATGTTATCAGCAATAGGTGTCCGGTGTATCTTGTTATTAGCAGCCTGTTCCAGACTCTTAATCTGCTCTTCCTCAAGGTCATTTTCTTTCTCTCTCTCTCTTTTTTTTCTTTGCAGTTTTCTTTTGGCCGGGGCTGGGTTTGAACCCAACATCTGCAGTATATGGGGCCAGCGCCCTACTCCTTTGAGCCACAGGCGCCGCTCTCAAGGTCATTTTCTAATCTGGTGCCAGGCAACTGTGTAAGCAGACAGCTAACTTTGGTTTTTTGGGTTTTTTTGGGTTTTGAGACAGTGTCTCACTGTGTCACCCTTATAGAGTATCACGGCGTCACAGCTCACAGCAACCTCCAACTCTTGGGCTTACGTGATTCTCTTGCCTCAGCCTCCCAAATAGCTGGGATTACAGGTGCCCATCACAAGGCCCTGCTATTTTTCTTTTTTTTGTAGAAACAGTCTCACTTTATCACCCTCGGTAGAGTGCCTTGGTGTCACACAGCTCCCAGCAACCTCCAACTCCTGGGCTTAAGCGATTCTCTTGCCTCAGCCTCCTGAGTAGCTGGGACTACAGGCGCCCGCCGCAACGCCCGGCTAGTTTTCTGTTTTGCAGTTCGGCTGAGGCTAGGTTTGAACCCGCCCTACTCGATGAGCCACAAGTGCCGCCCTGCACTGCTATTTTTTGGTTGTAGTTGTCATTGTTGTTTGGCAGTGAGATGGGTGCCAGGTGCCTCATCACCCCCATAAGATGGATGCCGGGAGCCTCACAATGGCTTCACACCACCTCCCGGGTAGGAAGAAGGGAAAAAGAGGTAAATGAACGATGCCAAGTACCATTACTCTGAAATTGGACCAGATCAGGTGGGAACAAGACAAGTTAAGAACTGATGGGCCAAGAAAGTTAATGAGCTAAGTGCTGTGACAAATTGTTTTATTTATCCATTAGTTGCCAGATCTGAAATTATGTTACTTTATTGTTATCTAACTGCCCTTTATGTTACCTATTGACTAATCTGCTAAACTGCTGGTTTGCTTCTGTAAAAG
Source organism: Arctocebus calabarensis (assembly GCA_963573935.1). Classification (NCBI taxonomy): domain Eukaryota; kingdom Metazoa; phylum Chordata; class Mammalia; order Primates; family Lorisidae; genus Arctocebus; species Arctocebus calabarensis. The sequence continues at coordinate 4,587 of CAUYON010045682.1, forward strand.
GGGGTCATCATGATCCCGTGGTTGCTTTCAGCTTCTTTTGCCAACTTTCTTTTTACTTTAAAAAAAAAAAAGAAGACCACCTGTTTGGCCTGTTGCCAACTTTTAGACTAGAAAACCCCAGCTTCAGACTCCTCAGTGCTCTCTTACTTAGTCTGCTTTGGGCTTTGCTGAGAAAAGACTCCTTTTGAAATTCTGATTTGGGTCCGTGGTCCTTAATCTCACCCCAAAACAGCAGGCTTGGGCTGTATTTGAACCCGCCAGCTCTGGTGCCCTAGACACTGAGCTACAGACACCGAGCCAGGTAGTTAACTTTTTTTTTTAGAGACAGAGTCTCATTTTGTCACCCTCGGTAGAAGTAGAGTGCTATGACATCACAGCTCACAGCAACCTCCAGCTCTTGGGCTTAGGTGATTCTCTTGCCTCAGCTTCCCAAGTAGCTGGGACTACAGGTGCCTATGACAACGCCCCCTAAGGAGGTTTTGTTTTTGTTTTTGTTTTGTTTGCAGTTTTGGCCAGACCAGGCTTGAACACCCAGTATATGGGGCCTGCGCCCAACTCTTTGAGCCACAGGCGCCACCCCAAGGGCAGCTAACTTTTAACAAACTGAAAGCATATTGGTAACAAAAGGGCTCCCCTTTAGCCAGCCTAATGTTACGGCCTAATGGACGGCCCACGGGGTGCACTTACACTAGATCTTCTACCATCGTGTCATCGTGTCACTCAGCAGTCTCCACTTATCAGAAGTTATCAACACTGGTGCTGCACAGTTGTGTGAGACCTTTTGGTTCTTAGGTGGTCGTCATCAACTGAGACCTAACTGAAAACTCATTCATAGCCAGTGTTGTAGCATCTCTGTATCCGGTCCCTGAGACCCCCTCCAGGCCACTGACATCTCCCACCCCCCATCTCTCTGCCCTCTCTCAGAACCTTCTCATTCCTCTCGGAGCCTGGAAAGCACTGACGACTCTCCTATGTTATTGGATGAACAAAGCGTGTGAGGCTGCTTGAGGTTCTATGTGGGTCTTCCTGGGATACAACCATCCCTAAGGCTCCCTCAACCATGGAATTACGAAAACATTTCAGGAGCCCTCCTGAGTTTCACTCCCTTAAAGAACAGATGTGGCCCTCTCACGCTTACATGCCAGCCACTTCCCTAAGTTGCTGTCCTGCCTCTGCTCAGGCAATGCTCCTCTAGTCTCTGTTTCTATATTTATTTTCTTTACAGTTGAGGACTGAACTCTGATCTTTTTTTCTCTTGCCCAAATTCCTTTCTAAGAGGCTACAGCTACAAATGTTAAATCGGGTTTGTTTTTTTTTTTTGGAGACAGAGCCTCAAGCTGTCACCCTGGTCTAGTGCAGTAGCATCACAGCTCACATCAACCTTAAGTGATTTCTTTGCCTCAGCCTCCCAAGTAGCTGGGACTACAGGCACCTGCCACAGTGCCTGGCTACTTTTTGGTTGTAGTTGTCATTGTTGTTTGGCAGGCCAGGGCTGGATTTGAACCTGCTAGCTCTGGTGTATGTGGTTGGCGTTGTTAGCAGCTTGAGCTACAGGCGCCGAGCATAAATAGGTTTTTATTAACCTGAAATAATGTGTTTTACTCTCCAACCTAATTCTTGTATAGCATCACATGACAGAAAGAAGACCTTGCTTTAATCCATGGATTCCTTTCTACTGACTCCAGGTCTTCAACAAAGCTTAGCTTTTTCAACCAACTGCCAGCTAAAGAATCCCTAAAATCCACCAATGACTTATAGGCCCCCACTTGAAGATGTTCTGCCTTTTGGGGCCACAAACCAATATATACCTGTAATGTATTGATTTATGATTTTACCTGATAATTCCTGTCTCCATGAATGTATGAAACCAAATCATAACCAGGACACCTGGGGCACATTGTCTCAAGCTCTCTAGAGATCATGTCCTCCAGGCTACCGTTGCATGTGTCTGGATCAAAATAAAACTCTGTAAATTGTTTTACAAAGTTGGGAGGTTTTCATTTGTTTGGTTTTTTTCCATTAACATAGTGTGGTGTTGGCTCGGCACCTGTAGCTCAAGCAGCTAAGGCGCCAGCCCCATACACCAGAGCTAGAGGTTTCCAATCCAGCCCAGACAACTACAACCAAAAAATAGCCAAGCATTGTGGCAGGTGCCTGTAGTCCCAGCTACTTGGGAGGCTAAGGCAAGAGAATGGCTTGAGCCCAGGAGTTGGAGGTTGCTGTGAGCTGTGATGTCAGCTCTACCCAGGGTGACAGCTTGAGGCTCTGTCTCAAAAAAAAAAAAAAAAAAAAAAATAGTGTGTTGTTGAAATTAAACTTTATGCCCAGGGATTTTTCTATTGATACTTTTTAACTTTTGGAACTAAAAAACCCTTTTCAACAGTTTATTTTGTTTTTCTTTCATAACTATTACCTCACATGTGGGTTTCAAAAATGTATTCTTGAAACACAAAAGCTCAGCAATGATTGCGTCTTTCTTTTTGCATTCCTGCTTTAATAATTGCAATCCTCCCAGAGGCAACTAATGCCCCCGCCTAGAGTCCTGAGAACAAGGAGGTTTTCAGAAGCAAGCACACCCTTGCCACAGACAGAAGGGCAGGAGGAATGCAGGCCCCACCTTGGGGGCAGCTGAAGGATGGAAAGCTCGCCAAAGAGGAGGAAGGGTGCCAGAAAGGCAAAAGGAAAATGAGCGTAGAAAGAACCCCAGACTAGAGTTTTCAGAGGTTTCAGTTTCAGGCTCATTAGAGGAATCTCGAGATCACTCCGCCTCCACAGGGCTGCCCCGCAGAGGGCATGTCAGGACTTGTAAGGTCGGACCCTGATGTGTAGCAAGGCAGGTGTTGGCTCAGGTCCAGATGCACCCTAGATCCCAATGCACACTAAGGGAGAATTTTAAAAACGTACGAATTCATTCAAAATATATCTGACAACTAAATAAAAAGATTAATACCAAACTGGTAAAAAGAATATTTTCCATCATTCTAGGAAACAGAATAAGATGGTTTAAAAAACAGAATTAGGGGCTCAGCGCCTGTGGCTCAGCGGGCTAAGGCGCCAGCCACGTACACCAGAGCTGGCGGGTTCGAATCCAGCCCGGGCCCGCCAAACAACAATGACGGCTGCAACCAAAAAATGGCCGGGCATTGTGGCGGGCGCCTGTAGTCCCAGCTGCTTGGGAGGCAGAGGCAAGAGACTCGCTCGAGCCCAGGAATTGGAGGTTGCTGTGAGCTGTGATGCCACAGCTCTCTATCCAGGGTGACAGCTTGAGGCTCTGTGTCAAAAAAAAAAAACAAAAAAACAGAATTAGGGGCATGACTGAAAATGGGTTTATTTCTTTATCAGAGCCACAGGCTCACTTTGTTGCCCTCGGTAAAGTGCTGTAGTATCACAGCTCACAGCAACCTCCAACTCTTGGGCTCAAGTAATTCTCTTGCCTAAGCCTCCAGAGTAGCTGGGACTATAGGCACCCCACACAATGCCCGGCTATTTTTTGTTGCAGTTTGGCCAGGGCTGGGTTTGAACCCACCACCCTCCGTATATAGGGCCAGTGCCCTACTCACTGAGCCACAGGTGTGGCCCCAGGTTTAGTAATTTAAATAAAGTACTACTATCCAGTGTGTTACAGAAACTCACCAGAGTAAACTGAGGCTTGGCAACATTTGGGATAAAAGAAACTTCTGCAACCTGTTTTTTTTTTTTTTTGGTAAGCATTTTTCTGTCCAAAGTTAGTTTTTTTAACCTTTTTGGTCTTTTAACTGATAAATAATTTATTATCAATAAGCTCTGAATTGGTTTATAGTTGGTACTTATATTGTTACCCTTTACTGAGTGCTTATTGCATGTACTTTACATATAATAACTCATTTTATTCACAACTCAACTGTGTGAAATGGATATTATGAGTATTCCCCTTTTACAACTGAGGAAGCTGAAGAAAATCTAAACACTTACTGCCTACTGTAGGACTCAAGGAGTCCTTAGACAGGGGATCGCCACGAGAGACCACTTGACCACAAAAATCCCACACTCAAAGATTTTATTTCTAGCGTGCTAGGGTCCCTCAGCCCTGGCGAGGAAGAGGACCCCCCCCCCCCCGGTGCTGTTACAGGCTTTCTTTTATAGTAGGGGGGGGAGCGAAGAGCTGCGAGTCGGGTCGCGTTCTGATAGGTCGTGGCAGACGGGGCTGGATGGGGATAGGGGGTCAGGGTATGGGCTGCTACTTTACTAACCTTCCGAGGTTACGGGTGCAGGGTGTGGACTGCTACTTTACTAACCTTCCTCTTTCAGTTCAACACTTAGAGTACATCAACGAATTCATAGTGGAGAGAAACCCTACAAATGTGAAGAATGTGGCAAGGCCTTTGACTGTAGCTCTGCCCTTAGAAAACATAAGAGAATTCATACCAGATTTAAACCATAAAAATGTGAAAAATGCGGCAAAACCTTTTGTAGTAGTTCAACACCAACGAATTCATAGTGGAGAGAAGACTCTGTGAAAGCCTTTCTATAGTGTTCATGAAAGAGTTCATCCTAGAGAAAAACCCTATAAATGTGGAAAAATCTTTACATCTCATTTTTACTTTTATAAACACCAGAAAATTTTTACTAAAAAACTACTCTAAGTAAGGTGAAAAAAAAAAAAAAATATTAACCTTGAATGTAAATGGATTGAATGCTCCACTTAAAAGATATAGATTGGTGGAATATATAGAAAACTATGATCTGATTGTGCTGTGTGCACAACTCACCTTAACTATAAAAATACATATAGACTGAAAGTAAAGGAGAAGAAAAAGATATTCCATGCAAACAGAAACCAAAGTGAGCAGGAATAGCTATACTTATATCAGACAAAACAGACTTGAATTCAAAAACAGTTAAAAAAAAAAAAAAGACAAGATAATTATAATAAAGGGATCCATTCAGCAGGAAGATATAACAATACTAAATATGTATCACCCAACACTGAGGCACTCAGATTCATACCACTATACCTAAGGAAAAAGAAGGACAGCAATACAACAATAGTTAGGGGCTTCAGCACCCCATTCACAGCACTAGACAAAACATTGAGACAGAAAATCTGTTCAATAAAGGAATATTGGACTTAAATTCTACTTTAGACCAAATGGACTGAACAGACATTTACAGAACATTCTACCCAACAACTACAAAATATACATTCTTCTCATTAGCACATGAAACAGTCTCCAAGATAGACTACAATTTAGGCCCCCAAATAATTGTCAACAAATTTTTAAAAATACAAATTACACCAAGTATATTCTCAGACCACAGTGGAATAAAACTGGAAATCATTATCAAGAGGAAATTCAGAAACTATAAAAATACATGCTAATTAAGAATGCTCCTTTGGGTCAACAATGCATTTAAGATAGAAATTAAAAATTATTGAGGGAGGAGGGGGAAGATGGCCGACTGGAGCCAGCTTTCAACAGAAGCTCCCATCCAGAGGGAGAAATAATGGGCAGAAAGAAACCAATAAAGCTGAAGGTTGGGAAATGAGCTAAGAGAGAAGATTGATAAGTGCACGACATCCTTGCTGAGGCAAGCTGTGACTCCAAGGAAGCAAATTTCAGGTACAAAACCCATCCCAAAGAGAACGAGAGTCCATCCCCTCCCCCAACAGAGTGGCTTACTGTGTGATCTCTACAAGCAAACAATGAACAAAAGACCTCTTGTCTCACCCCATGGGACAGTCACTGGGGACTGGGACTCCTTCTCCAGAGAGACCCCGCTGTGAACCTGGGTATGCTCTTGCCCGGCATAAAAGTTGAACAAATATTTTCCCTGCCATTCTGAACTCCCAGTCCACCCTTCTCCCCTCACCTGGTAGTCTCAAAGTCCACCCTCTACAGAGACCGGAGTGTCTGTGTTTACTTGGTAGGACTGGGCATTGCATTGCTGCTGCAGCAGAGCTGTGCTGAAACAGTGACTCCAGTAGAAGTGGAGAGAGAAACAGGGAGGTGGGTGACTAGCCCAGATCCGCAAAGGTGCATGTCAGTGGCAAGTGGAGGCTCGGGAACTGGCACAGAGGCACCTGCCACACAGCAGCAATAGTACAGTGATCCTGCTCTGGTCAAATTTTGGACAGACACCTGCCCAATTCTGTGGACTGCCAGAGGAAGCCAGACCTCACCCTGCAGGGATACCAGTGTGGCTGGGGGTGAGGGAAAAAAACATTCACTGCATTGTTAACTTCTGGCTTGGAACAAACTCAGGTGGAACACACCCCAGTTTCCATTGAGCACTGGAGGGAATCAGACTTCAACTTCCCCAGCCAGCTAGTGGCAGAGTGTGGTGGCTTAGCCAAGGAGGCATTGACTCCCCTTTGACTCAGGTGGCACAAATCCCTGGTGCATTTGCTCATTGGAGGGAACTGGGCCACAGCCCAGTGGGGTTACCAGTGACTGGACATGGCAGAGGTACAAGGTGGAGAAGGAGGCACCAGCCCCCTGGACTAATTTTTTTGCTGGGCAGGTCTTTCTGACTCTCTGGAACACTGGAGCAAGTCACACTTGAGCTGCCAGTGGACCCCTGCTATCTAGTTGCTGGAGACCTTTTGAATTCTCCCACTAGATCAGTGACTGTGCTGACTGGGACAATTGGTTTGGAACTCTTGACCTGAGCCAGTCACCAGGGGATCCTCCAAAGTTGAGCGCCGGTTGTGTTGTAGTGGGAGGGTCTGATTCTCTTTTTTCCAGTTGTTGCCCGTGAAGGGTGGGGTGTCTTAGTTGCTTGTATTTCTCTACAGCTGAGATTTCAGCCCAAAGCCACTAATTCACTAGGATTGGATAGAGACTAGATAAATCAAGACAGAGCCACCTAGCCCTCATCACACACAACCAGGTCCTCAGAGTCTCAGGCTGCAGTACTAAAAAGAACCTTTGTAAAGCTTTAGAGGAAAAGCCACAGTCACTAGTCCCAGCTCTTTGGTAAAGGATTAGCTAATTACAACTCCAGCAGCCCTCAATCCAATTTCACCTTATCAACTTCTCTAGTCAAACTGTGAAAAATAATCATGAGGCAGAATCAGCAGAAAAACTCAGGCAATATGAATAATCAAAGTAGATCAACTCCCCCAAGGAACAACAAAGGAGACACAGCTGAAGATGTCATTCATAAACAAATGACTGAAATGTCAGAAATCCAGTACAGACTATGGATGGCAAATAAGATTAATAGAATGGAAGGAAAGTTGGAATTAGAAATTCAAGGAGTAATTCAAAAGTTGTCTGAAGAAATCAATGAATTTAAAGACAAAATCTCCAAGGACTTAGACACAATGAGGCAAGAAATTGCAGCCCTCAAACAACTGAGAAATACAGTAGAATCCCTCAGTAACAGAATGGAGCAGGCAAAAGAAAGGATCTCTGACATTGAAGACAAAGATTTTGAATGCTCCAAAATGCTAAAAGAGTCAGAGAAGTGGAGAGCAAAGGGACCACTCCAAAAGAGCAAACAACATTCATCTTATAGGAATTGCCAAAGGAAAAGAGGATGGTCTTAAATGCACTGATGCTCTACTCCAAGATATGATGGAGGAGAATTTCCCAAACATAGCAAGAGATACTGAAATTCAGATAGCACAGTTTCAGAACCCCAGCATGACACAATCCAAATAAAGCATCTCCTAGACCAGTGGTTCTCAACCTGTGGGTTGTGACCCCTTTGTAACAATGAAAATACATCCTGCATATCAAATATTTACATTACAATTCATAACAGTAGCAAAATTACAATTATAAAGTAGCAACAAAAATAATTTTATGGTTGGGGGTCACCACAACATGAGGAACTGTATTAAAGGGTCGCAGCTTTAGGAGGCATTAGGAAGGTTGAGAACCACTGTCCTAGACACATTGTCATTAACTCTGACAAAGTTAAGATGAAGGAGAAAATTCTTCAAACAGCCAAATGTAAGAAAATCATAACCTACAAGGGGAAGAACATCAGAATGACTGCACAGATCTCAACCAAAACTTTTCAAGCCAGAAGAGGATGGTCATTGACCTTCAATCTCCTAAAACAAAAACAACTCTCAGCCCAGGATCCTGTAGCCAGCTAAACTGAGTTTCATTTGTGAAGAAAAAATCAAATAGTTTAGAGAGCCATACACATGTTGAAGAAATTTGCCATAACTAAACCAGCTCTCCAGGTTATTCTCAGACCCATCCTCCACAATGACCAGCACAATGCTCTATTACCAAAGTAAACACACCCAGAAATTTTTAAACAAAACCCAACTTCCACAGGACATTCAAAAAACTTGACACCCAAAACACTACCAGGCTTATCAATTCCCTCAATTAATGTGAATGGTTCAAATTGTCCTCTAAAAGGGCACAAGTTGGCTGACTGGATACATAAATTCAGACCAGATATCTGCTGCATACAATAATTTCATCTTACTTTAAAGGATACAAGTACACTTAAGGTGAAGGGATGGACAACTATAATTTAGGAAAATGGAAACCAGAAAAAAAGCAGGGGTTACAATTTTATTTTCAGATACAATAGGCTTTAAACCAACAAAGGTAAGGAAAGATACGGTCACTTCATATTTGTCAAGGGAAACACTCAACATGAAGAGATTTCAATTATTAACATTTATGCGCCCAATCAGAATGCTCCTCAGTTTATAAAGGAGAGTCTAACAGACATTAACAACTTGATATCTTCCTGTACCATAATAGTTGGAGATTTAACAACCTTTTGGGGAATGTTGTACAGATCCTCCAAGAATAAACTAAAAAAAGAAATATTGGACTTAAACTTGACCCTAGAACAAATTGACTTAACAGATCTCTACAGAACATTTCATCCTAACAAAACTGAATAAACATTCTTCTCATCAGCCCATGGAACATCCTCCAAAATTGATCACATCTTAGGTCACAAGTCTAACCTTAGCAAATTTATTTATTTTTATTTATTTATTTTTATTTTTATTTATTTATATATTTATTTATTTATTTTTTGCAGTTTTTGGCCAGGGCTGGGTTTGAACCCACCACCTCCGGCATATGGGGCTGGTGCCTTACTCCGTTGAGCCATAGGCGCTGCCCTATTTATTTTTTTTAAAGAAACCACTTTTTTTGTATTCATAACTCACTCTCTACATACATACAGTATTGCACAAATTACAAGTAGATCAACAATTATATAAATGAATGATACAAAGTCATGAGCATTTTCATAAAACTACCACTCTAGGTTTTGGTGCATGTGTGCCATGTGTTTTAGCAAATAAAAACAAAAGAACTCAGCTACTCAAATTCATAAGACTCAGGTTTAGGAAAAATATACATGTCATCTCACAGAATATTTACTATGTCAAACCCAGGAAAATCAGCAACTAAGTGTCAAAAGGAACACTTTAAAAGAAATGTTGATGACCAAATGTTAGGTTAAAATATTGTTTAAAAACTTCAGCAATTGCAAGATGGCAGAAGAGTAACAGCTTCCTTGCGGCTGGGCACAGTGAGACTGGGGAGAGAGGACTTCAGGCATCTCTGCCAGGCGGGATCTGCCCAGAAACTTCCCTTTGGGGACACAGGGAGACAGCATGAGGCTTCTGGACACCCTGAGGAAGG
>CAUYON010045683.1:0-18613 GCA_963573935.1 Arctocebus calabarensis
AATATTGTTTTTTTGTTTTTTTGTTTTTTTTTTTTGTAGATAAAGATTCTCACTTTATTGCCCTCGGTAGAGTGCTGTGGCATCGCACAGCTCACAGCAACCTTCAGCTCCAGGGCTTAAGCGATTCTCTTGCCTCAGCCTCCCAAGTAGCTGGGACTACATGCACCCGCCACAACGCCTGGCCATTTTTTCTTTTTTTGCAGTTCAGCCGAGGCCGGGCTTGAACCCGCCACCTTTGGTATATGGAGCCGGCGCCCTACTCGCTGAGCCACAGGAGCCACCCGACCTTTAGATATTGTTAAGCAAATTTAATGCAGATATACTGTTCACATGTTCGAAAATTAGCTTTTCTTAATTTATTTATTTCATTATCCTCTTAAAAATAACTCATAGATAAACACATTTAGGAACCTCATGTTGGTACAATTTTAGCCTCATTCTTTTCATGTGAGATTTTTGAAAGAGAAACAGAGTTCCTCTCTCCGGGGTTTCGCCCCCACCCACACCTCGGCCCCGGTAGGAGGGCTCCCCTCCAGCACTTGTTTGAATTGCTCTAGAGAAATCCATCAGAGAGGGACCCTCCGAGTGCCCCATTTGTGGACATGTCTCTCTCCTGGAAACTGTCCAGCCCGGGAGAGCCCTAACACCTCGCTTTTCTAGGCATCTTTGGACCTCTGTTATCGTCCTTGCCCCCCAGTGACAGACGGACTCATACGTGGCCTCGCAGTCCCCACTTGCTGGTGTCTCCTGCCCCTGCGTGCAGGCCTGTTATGTAACCTTGTCACGCCTGTCCTGTGAGGACTTTCGCTCCCTTGCTGGCTGTATTGATGGAGCCCGTGCGAGGAGCCCGCCTGGGGAGGAAACTCACGTGGACCCAGGTCCTGAAGGTGACTTCCATGGAGAAACTGAGGCCCTCCAGTGCAACAGCCATCAAGAAATGGAAGGCTGCCAGCAACCCACAGCCCAAATAGTTTTCCCCAGTCAAGCCTCCGAGGGGCCCCTCTCTGGGTGACACCTCGACTCTCTCGGTTAGTCTGAGGAGAACCCCCCAAAAAACAGAGGACCCAGCTAACCACGCACAGACTCCAGGCCCCCATTGCAGAATGGTCAACATATGCACAGTTTTAAAACTCTGCATTTGCAATAAAATTAAGTCCTAATAGAAAACAAATCACCCTTCAAAGGTTTCGTTTTTCCTTTCCTTTACATACGGGTGAGCCTCGGGGCTCTGAGAGGGGTGCTGCCTTTCCACTGTATTCGGTTCTCCCTGGGGAGCTCGTCTGATGGCATTTCAACACCAAATGCGACGGTTTCTGAATGTTGATTTCTGGACGGAGCCTCCTCCCTGGGCTTCAGCCACCCCTGCTCCTTTCCTTCTCCAGGGCCTGCTCCACAACCCATTCATCGTCTGCCAGCCCCATCCTGCCTGCCACAGCTCTACCCTCGCCCTCTAATAAAGCCCAGGTCCAAACCTGAGGGTCACTTGGGCCCTCCCTGCTGCCTCCGTCCATCACAAGGTCACACCATCTTCCCCTCTCAGGGTCTCCGGCTCTCCTCTCTCCACCCACTGTCCTCACCTTGGTCCAGGCGCTCACCATTTCTTCTCCCCACAACTGTTCACCTGAAGTAGCACTGTCCCTATTTTAACATCCTCCACTGAGCACAATAGCATCTCCCGTACAGGGCAGCCCAGGTCCCCTTCACGCAGGGCATGTGGCCCCAGCCTGAGCTCTGCTGCAGCCCCGCCTCCCTCACCAGCACCAGGGTCCCCACTGCAGGCAGACGTGTCCTGCATGGTCACTGTGTTCTTCTTCCCCAGTCCCACCTCATCTCAGCAGCTCCTCTGCACTTCCTAAGAAAGCCTCTGACCTCCCCCAGGGCCCCCTGCGACCCTGCTTCGCCCGCCTCCCGTGGGCTCACTTATCCTTCCCCTGCACACAGCCTGCCTTACGCCCCCGTCTGGGTCAAGGCTGTGTCCTCCATCCGGCATAACAGTGGATATAGCAGAGACTTCGTGTCATCACTGTTGTATCATTACCATCTAGAATCAGACCTGACACAAGAATGGATGTTTAATTAAACTGTGTTTCATAAATGAACATCAGAAACCATATTTTTAAGCTAAATACAAAAAAAAATTCCCTTCCCTTGCTCATAGCTTAATAGTGCCAGGTCAGACAAACTGAGTATGAAATAGAAAACCACCAAGAAATTAGTATTTTCAATTAAAATTAAAGTTTTCTGTAAGTATTAACGAGCACGTTCTGGGGATCCTTATTTTGTTTAAATTCCATTTGTAGATAGTTCCGAACATAGTTGTAAACCTCTGTTAGGCACCGTCAAGACATGGCACAGGGAAATGGTAATAGGACGGCAACTTTATGGCATCAGAGAGTTCATGGGCCTTATGACTCCAGTTCAAGTGCACAGAAGGGCTATTTCACCATAGGATAATGACAAAACGAATTTCTAGCCACTGCCCTCTGCTTCACCACTTTGGATAATCACACATAAAAGTACCTTCTAGTAATAAGAGAAGGATAAAAGTACCAATCTCGGGGAAAAGCCAATTCTCTTCTCAGTTATTTCCAGAATAAATGCAGTCCTTCCATTTCTTCCACCTTCTGCATTCAGGTGTTGGAATAAAAAAGCAGTCAATGATCAAATAACTTCCCCTGGCTTTCCAATTCTCTTTGTACATTTCCTCAGTTGCTCTCACAGAATTGCCAGATACAGAGATGATGGTTGAGGGCAAGGGGGGCAGATTAGTTTAGGATAAAAGTTAAGCACTGTTCTCTGAAGTAGTAGCTTAAAAGCAAAAGCAATTTAGACGCCAAAACTATTCAGATCTAAAATAACTTTCTAAAAATTAAAGAAATTGTAAGGATAATGCACTCATAAATGTTGATTAAATGAATCCACTTTAAAAATTTATTTCCAAAACCCTTAAAAGTTCTTACATGAGTTTCAAGTACTGTATTCTGGGCATAGGGAGCTCTATAAATTCAACATTAAGAACCAGTCCCTAAAAAATAAAGAATGGGTTTAAGGAATAAATTTAAGAATCTGTTAGAAATTTTGCAGACTCAACCTTCAGTAGGAAAAAATAAATAAATGAAACAAAGCAATTGGCAGAAACTTCTGTAAAGAGAAACACATTGAGAAATGAATATTTTAAGAACCTTTATTTTTTGCCTTTTCATTTCTGTTGGAAGCAAAATACTCAGTGGTCCCAAGAAGACCTCTCTAAGGAGTAGCAAAGAATAATTCTAGGGGGAAAAAAATCTTTCAGAGAAGAAAATTTTAACGCCATAAAGAAGGAATAAATTATAGAAGGAAGATATACACCAAGAAAAATTCAGAGTTAAATCTCTTCTAATCCTATGAAAAACAAACTTTAGTTTGAAAAAAATGAGTTAAAGAAGATGAGATTTAATTTGTATAATTTTATTTCATTAGAGATTGAAATATCACTTTACTTTTTATAGATAAAAACATCAATAAATGTAGTGTTCTGGTATCTACAAATTGTATGTTTGTCACTTGGTTAAAGCTTTTGTTATTGCTGTTAATTACTGCACCATATAAAGTAGGAATTCTTTCTGTTTGTTCAAAACTACTCTTTTCTTACTGCTAAGAGAAATCTTCATGAGGGCAGGAAATTACTCTTCAAAGTACAGCAGATGAGCATAGGGGGGTAAAATGGAGAGTGTGTATGTGAATGGGTGTGTTTCAACTCTTTGCTCACATAGAGACTCTGTTCTTATTATCAGGTAAATTCATCCTTTCTCGTTATGTTCTTCCTACTCACAGGTAGCCGGTTTCCTTTCTAGTTTTCAAGTACTTAGCAATAAGAAAGAAGCCAGCAACAAGCACACTTCCCTATTTATTAAGACTCTGAGTATTTACTGGGAAAACTTAACGCAAGCAAATGACAAAAGGGCTAGAACCACATGGAAGGGAATATGATGGAGAGGCCAAGAGTTGGAGCCAACCAACAGAAGGTAGACCAGATGACACGTCACAAAGTCATGGAGATAGCTGGCAGAGAAGTTGCTGTTAAACTCAACTAAAAGTTAGACCTATTGTGATGATGCTGTCAATTAAAAGTCCTCTCCAAAAATAATTTGGTAAAACAGAAATGAATGCAAATCAGTTACTTCTAGCAGCTCACTATTAGACAGTTTCACCACCCACGCCCAAGGGCTGCTATTTCGGAACTCAGCAGCGGAGGGAGGCGGGTGGAGCATTATGTAACACTGATTTTGTAGCTAGGCTACAATTCCTGAAGTTTCTATGCTCCTCCTAGAGAATCTGTTCTGTACTCACCCCTCGGTGGGAAAGCAATGAATTGGCCCCTAAATAAGGAGGCAATAAGAGTATTTTTCAAGAAGGCAACAAAAAGGGGCTTTATTTACTTTTCTGGATTTTTGCTTCTCTAAAGTTACATCCTATAACTTAAAAAATTCATACTGAGTCTGCCATCAGGCCAGTAGTTGACACGGTGCTGATTAGACAGTACCCTGCCCTTGCCAAACTGCAGCATCAACAACCTGAAAACACCTGGCATTTTCTGCATCAAGTTTGCCATCGGCCGCACTCTGCCTTCCACACCACATATAATCCCATAAGTGCTTTTCCTTAGTTGCTGGAGAGCAGGCTCACTCTCTTCCAAACACCCAGAAGTCGGCTGCCAGAATTTCTAACTACCTTATAGGCTGTGTGTTTGACCTTGAGCTCCTTAAAGGAGGAGCTGTATCTTGAATTCCTGTCCATCCACTTCAAATTTCTAATATTCTAGACCATTACAGTGATCAAATGCCAGTTCCCTATGAATTAACAATGAAAGAAATTCAAATAAGAGTAAAGAACACCCTATTTACAAAAATTTTAAATGTTAACGAATATATTGGCAACAACCAGGTAACCAAACTCGTGTGGGATAAAGCTACTTTCCTCCCATAAAAGCCAAAAACAGTACCTCCTTAGAAGATTCTAAAGTCAGGGCAGAAATCCTGCGGCTTTGAATTTATGCATTTGCCTTTTTAGAGCACGAGGAACTCTGCAGTAAACAAGACAGATGAGACATTTTGGGGGTCAGATGTTTGAAAAATGGGGGTGGAAAGAGAAATAGACAGCAGAGAAATTATCAAGTGATTATGCGATGGAATGATAGACAGGGATGTGGATGACATCAGATCAGACCTTCTGATCGGCCTGAGGATGAAAGCAAGAGGCAAGACAATTTGGGGGGACCCTGGAGAGCCAAGGAGCAGCAAGAGGAAAGGATCTGAGAAAAGAGCATGGCCGGTGTCCCAGGAGCACCCGAGGGTCTGCCGAGCCCAGCGGGCTGAGGGAAGGGGTCTCTGTTATTAGAGATGTCACAGGCCGGGCTAGGGTGAGTCCCTGCAGGGCCTGGCAACCCCTGGTAAAGAATTTGTATTTTGTTTTCCTAAGAGTGATGAAAGGTCACTTGAGGTTTGTGAGCAGGAGAGTGATGTCCAGGGTCTACGGATTTCCCACCAGAGATGAGCATGCCTTGATCTAAGGTGGTTGCTAAGCAGGTGCTAAAAAGAAGTCTGATTTAGAACATGGGTTGAAGGTAATTCTACCACG
Source organism: Arctocebus calabarensis (assembly GCA_963573935.1). Taxonomy (NCBI): domain Eukaryota; kingdom Metazoa; phylum Chordata; class Mammalia; order Primates; family Lorisidae; genus Arctocebus; species Arctocebus calabarensis. Next base: position 5,617 of record CAUYON010045683.1, read on the forward strand.
ATTTGCTGGTGCTTGAACATGTAGAGGGAAGTAGAAATTCAAATGTTAAGCCATGCAAACTGCATTCATGGTGATGCAAGAGAACTTTCTGACACAGACCAAAGCAGAGAAGGTCCAAGCTATGGAGGAGGGTGGAGAGAAGAAACCCCAGGTTCCAATCATCTGGATTTGTCAACTTGGAGATAGTAAGCTGCCAGGCAGACCTCTGGAGGTGAAAGCGAGTGGGGCCAGAGATACAAGTGTGTGTTTCTGGGTAGAGAGGTCACAGCTAGAGCCCTGGGACTATTGCCAGGGAGGAGGGCTGAGCACGGCCACCCTTGAGGGGTCCAGTATTTGGAGAGCAGGGAGGGAAGACAAGCAAAAGCAAAAGCCTGAGAGGTAGAAGTACCAGGCAGATAGCAAGAAAGAAATGAAGGCAGTTGTGTTGTCCCTGACGCCAAAGCAAGACGACCCAAGAATGAAGGTGCAGAGGAACATGCCCAGCCCTGCTGAGAGACTGAGTGGTTTCTCATCATGGACACTGGTTACTTCAGTGGGAGCGGGGAGGGGAGCCCGCACGGTGCAAGGAATCTAAGTGATTCCATGTACTGTGCGCATTATAAATCACGCGCAGAGCCTGTAACAGAGCACCAATGTCTATGATCACGTCACTTAACCCAAGCACGGAGAGAAGACGTGCCCACGCAGACTCAGGTCTGAGTGGGGGTCGCTGAGGCTCTGTGTGAGGGAGAGACAGCTGAATCCTGCAGAGGCCTGGGGAGCCCCCAGAAAAAAGCTGATGTCCCTAAAAGAGAGGGCAGAATGAAAAAAAAAAGAAAACTTTATTATTTGTACATGTCAGTAGTTCAAAACTCAAGGGGAAAGGAGCAAAGTTATCTCATCACACAGCCGCAGACCCAGTTATGCAAGACAGTGGCTGGAATTTGGGCCTCTGCACAGCACTCAGTAGGATTCCTTCATAAATATCTTCGATGACCATAACCGGACAATAAAGCAGTGAAAGTGGGGGAATGCTCCGCAGCATTTTACTGCAGTCATGTAAAAAGTGCGACAGTGTTTTCCTAGATCGTCCTCAAAGCAAACAACGGCAGACGCAGAAGCCATTTATCAACCTTTTGAGATTTTTTAACAGACTCACAGAGGGTTGCAAAGAAACATACAGGTAGGTCCTGACCAGCGTTCCCACAGCCTCCCCAGTGTGAAAACCTCATATAACTGGAGTGCAATACCGAGGTCAAGAAAGTGATGTTAGCACAATCTATGGAGACTGTTCAGATCGCACTATTTATTTGTGCACGTGTGTGTGTGTGTGTGTATCTGTTTGTTCAATTTTCTCACATGTACACCTTATGGCACTACTACTACCACAATCAAGATTCTCCCTTTTGTCACCACAGGACACTTGATACCCAGTGATAGCCGCGTCTATCCCTTTCTCTAGGTGCCCCTAACTCCTGCCAACCCTTTATCTGTTCTCTATCTCCGCAATCAGGTTATTTTCTGAATACTACATGGAAGGAATTTATCCTTTTGAGACCGACTTTTCCACCCAGCACAATTTCCTTGTGGTTCACCCAAGTTGCTGCTTATGTTAGGAGTTTATGGCTTTTGATTACTGAGTAGCACTCCGTGGTATGAATGTGCCACTGTTTGTTGACCCATTCACCTGCTGATAGACATGTGGGAAGTTTCTGCTTTGGGGCTGTTATGAATAAAGCTGTTACAAAAACTTGTTTACAAGTTTATGCATGAAAACGAGTCTTCATTTCTCTAGGACAGATGTCCAAGACTTCTTATTGCTCAGTCTCATAGTAAGTCAGGTTTTCATTTTGAAATAACCGTGGATGCTGAAACAATTTTGAGTGTGGTCTCGTGAGATAGAGCTGGTTTGGTTCTGCTACCTCTCTCTTTCTTCTCTCCTAAATAGTTCTTTCTAACATCTACTCCCCTAACTAGTCTACCCTTCCCCCTACCTTGATGATTGAAGAGATTCCCTGATCCTCTTCCTGTCCCCATCTCCCTGCCCCAGTAACCTGGACCAATGACTTAGAAAGGGGCTTCAAGAAGAAAGAGTGGAGAGAATGCAGCTGTGTCCAGGTCTCTGGTGTGGCTTTAACAGCCACCTCCTGTACTCCGACTCCCATGGACACCTGTCGTGCTCAGCCGTCTCACACAGTCCTGGTAAAGCAGCTTCCCCAGGGACAACTTCTCCCCTTCAGCCGAAATCTCATCAAGATGAGCCTTCAGCAGCACCTGATGAGCAGGCAGCTTGTGCGGGCGCACGCGACACCAGGCAGAACGGGAGCAGGCCAGTGGGCCGGAGGCAGCCAGCACTCAGCGGAGCCTCCGTCCAGAGACCGTTCTCGGAGCTGGGGATTCCGCCTCTTTCTTACGCCTGCATTCAGTCCATATCAGTTACCAGGTGAATTTCCTAAAGGGAGCTGAGCTATTCTCGCAAGAATAAGGTTTGTTGGAAGGTTTATAGCAGCCGTGTCAGTGCCTTGTGCCCCGGGAATCCTTGGGTTAGGCTGCTCCACACTGTTGAGTGGCAGGTGATATTGGCCCTGTGACACACTGGGGTCGGCCTTTTGTTGATCATTAATCTTCTCACAGCCACAATGTGCCTTTTACAACGTTCTAAATCGCCCATCACAACGCCCTGCCTGGCTCTCTAGTTCAGACCTTCTCATTCTTTAACAGGCAGTGTTTTCTCTCATCCCTTCTCTACTGTGTATTATTCCTTTTTCTCAGAGCACTTGTTTCGGCCCACTTCCTGCCTCTGCCACCTGATTTGACGGTAACTTCTGTTCTTTGCTCAGTTGACAGCTTCCTCTGACCCAGGCAGGGGACTGCTCTGTGTCCAGTGCTATTCAGTTTATAACATGTGCCTGTTGATCCGTCAGTAACTTCTGTCACACTGCACTCTCCAATGTGAGGGCCACTGCCCACCTGGGACCTTCCAGCCCTTGTGGCCAGTCCAAATCAAGGGGCCCTGGACGTGTGAGACATACATTAGATTCTGAAGATTTCATGCCAAAAAAAGGAGACTACTTTGATGAAGTCATTTTTTGGATAATGGGATAATAATGTGTACTGTATGATCAAAATTAACTTTACCCTTTTTCTTCATACCTGTTAATGTCGGTATTAGGAAATTTAAAGTACACATGTTGCACATAATATATTTGTATTGCATGTGCTATATTAGATTATCATCTCTCCGGAGATATACAGTACATGTTTTTCTTCATCAATTTGTGTCCCACACCCAAAATAGTGCTTGAATATTAAGAAAAAAAGAAAGAAAGAAATGAGGGACAGAGACAGGCAAGGAAGAGCAGAGAGGTTGGTTCCATATAGATGAATTTTCTAAGACTAGGGATGATTCTACATGTATTAATTGAAGTTGCCAAGTGCAGAATAGAGGATTCTTCACTTTTGTGTTCCTGCCACACTTAAATTGACCTGTAGTTGATTTAATAAGGAAATTGAGCATAGAGAGGCTGAAACTTTTGCATTGTATCTCTGGAAAACTTAAGAAATTCTCCTTTTATTGAAGATTTCAGCAAACTGCATTAGACGATTGAATTGTGAGACTCTACCAAGAGCACTTGGTCAGCATTTGGTCAGTGTGGGCAGCCAAGTCTCCACCTATCTGTGATGCCCCAGACAGGTCTCCACCTTACTTGGAGGCCCCCACACCTTGCCTGATCTGGATGCCAATGGGTTACTTTCATGCTGCAGATAAGTTTCCTTTGGTTGTTCCCCCCTCTCCTGGGTTATTTTTAAAGAATAATCAACCAAGATGACTCACACGCAGCCCTGCAGGAAAGGAACAAACCTAAGTGGCGTTAATGCATAGTTTGCAGAATCAACGTTTGGGAGAAAGCAGCTGTCCCACTCTGCCTCTTCAGAAGATGCTCTTCCCACCTCCGTTTCAAGTCTGGTAAAGGACTCCACCACATCTGGACATCAGCCTGGAGAGAGTCAGAGGGAGACACACAGCACTTTCTCTGTCATTTTACTTGCCTTTAAGAAAGGTCTTCAGGAGATTCCCCCGTGACTGCCTTCCCTGTTTCCTCAGCCTCATCTAAGCATGTTGGCCTTTTATTCCTAATTGCTAGTTTGTAAGTATACTTTTAAACTGCTCACATGAACGCATAGTGCCACCTTGCCACTCCTTTGCTACCTGTGGCCAACACCAGTGTTCACCAAAACCTGTTTCCTTCTCCTGGACATACAGCTAGATAACACGTCCTGAATCTCTTTGTATTTAGATGGGACCATTAGCTTTTGCCAATTAAACACAGACCACTTCCACATCCAGCTCACCTAACCTTCCCACAATCATCCTCACCCTCCCTTCTTCCAAGAACATGGGACTCAGTAGAGGCCTCAAGGTCCTGGGGCATGCAGAGCCATAAGATGGAGAAGCCTTGTTGCCCAAAGCACTGCACAGATGGCCACTGATCAAACATTCACACAGAACAGGTGTGTGAATCAATCCGTGCCACAGTTAGGGAGAAATCCATGTATGTACTGAGCCTTGCTCTGGAGGAAGTATAGGGGAGAGTGTTGGCACACTGACTGCCGTTGGCTGACATTACCAGGACTCTACCACCCAGGAAAGAAATAGGCAGCAACAGGCTTGTCTGGCGTTCTAGCAGACATCAAAGGAAAGAGCGCACAGGTAAGGACCCATACTCAACTGGAAAAGCCATCTGCTAAGAGAAAGAGCCACAGTGAACATAGGTCTTGAACCACAAAGACACAGGTAAAACTTTTCAGTTAGACAAGGTATCTCAGCTTTGCAGCAGAGGTCAGACTAAGGGTATCATCAAAGTCTGTTATTTCAAATAAATCTGTCATTATTTTGAGAGTCTCGGGGCCAAGAAAGCCAAGGAACAAATCAAGCTTGATGATTATGTCTAGAAAAAAAACTCTAGTGTGGCTTCCAAAGGACATGGAGCCAACTAGAAGTAAGTACATGAGAAAGCAAATTTGAGAAAAGTTTTTATGGACAAACAATTAGTCCAGTCCTTACTCTTCATTCCGTTTGGTGCTGAAAACAAGTTTGGGGGTCCTGATTCATATAAGAAGGAAGCAAATTAAAAAATCTATACAATGTGAGAGAACAGATTCACTGGCCATGCATCAGTGTGGCCACAAGGATAGAGACAAATGACCCCACAGAGCAGAATTCAGGCCTTCCCAGTCACCTTCCCCCACGTGCAGCACAGTGGACGCCCATTCAGAGGATTTGAGCGTGGTGTGGGCTAGACACTGCTCTGAGTGTCTCATTTTTCCTCTTCTGGATACAAGTTTTACCATTCCCTATGCAAACATCATCCAAAGAATCTGGCTTTGGCCCTAGATGCTGTGACTGGTGGGATCTGGAGATGTGTCCCTTAGAAAGATATGAGTGTATCCCTGGGCATTGGAAGACTAAAGTATGTGTCAAATGGCTAAAACATTAGACATGAAAGATGCTTTTAAATGTTCACAAAACCATGTTCCTTATCCCACTAAGCCTGCAGGTTGTGTGCATGGCCCAGTCTCTTGCAGATAGATATACACATGTCATAGTTCTGGTCACAGAATGTGGGTGGCAGTTTCATCTTTCAGGATGGTCCCATAAAATCCTCTCAGATGAATCCCCAACTCTCTTTTTTTCTCATCTGCAACCAATGTAGAAGATTCAACGAAGGACACCAGGGCTCTGGGAGCCACAATGTGGAAGGTGCCTGGGTCCCTGCATTCCTATGAGAAGGCTGAGCATTACGTTGTCCTATTACATGAGCCGGAAAGAAACTTTTTCTGTGTTAATCCACTTAGATTCAGGGACGTTTTAATAGTTGTATTGCCTTATTTAATAAAAACCTCCTTATCAAATATAATAGAGATGGCAGAAAAAGATATTGTGTAATAAATAAATACTGGAAACTAATACAAGTGTAATTCATGCCCTTGGAGCTCTTCCAAAGGTTTATAATTTGTTAAAAAGAAACTGATTAAGTGTCCTTTCCATGAGAGAGGTGGAACCAAACAGAAGAGCAAGAGATAGTCTCTGTGCTAAAGGCAATGACAATCTAGGAAAATCCATGCTATGTCCATGTATAGAACTAAATTCATTACCCAGACGCTTTCATTTCCAAAACTCCTTCATAGTGCCATAATGTCAGACACAATGGGAGAGCAAGCAAATGGCTTTCCAAAAGCTCGAGCAAGTTGCAAACTAAACTTGTTTAAATTTCCAGCCCTTTCACATTCTCTCAACATCATCCTGCAAGTGGACAATCAATGTGCAAATAGCAAACACCAAAGAGAAGAGAGGGTGAGTCTACAGGAGAAAATAAATTCTCAGTTCAGTAAAAAGCTTTGACTTCTTTTCCAGCATACTCTTTCGGAGACATTAGTAAATCACACATTTATGTAATTACAAAATTATAGAACTGGACAGAATTTTAAGGGTGACACAAGTATGCCCAGCTAAAAAAATCACAGAGATAATTTTAAAAGCCAAGTGAATTCCAAAAGTTTGCATTTCCACTGTAATGGTTGTGATATTATCATCCCTTTGTGCTGGTGGAACTATTAGCAATTTCCACACCATCTTGAGCAATTATCATCAAGAAAACCTACTATCGTTTGCTTCTCTTCCTTAGGCAAATCAAGGAACCAACCCCTCCATGCATGTAGAAAAGCCCATTTTTATTACAGTGCCTTATACCAGAGTAAAAAAAGAAATCTTATGTCAGCGGCTTAGGCGACATCTTAATCAACCCAGAGATTTTCCCATGCCCTGATTGCAAATACTGTACTTCAGCTCACTACACATTTGAGCATCCTGTTCCATTTTATATTGCACTGTAGATTTTGTTCCATGACTTTAAAATCCTATTACGAGTATCTTCAAATAGAAAATAGCAAAGAAATGTTTTAGGCAGTAGCATTAAGCCATGACCACAAAATAACTGTTAGCAGAACTGCTGAAGCCAGAGGGGAAGTGAGAGCATTATAATCCTCTTGACAGAGAAAAACAAATAGCAAATGCAAAAGGGTAGAAAGCCCAGTAGGGATCCTGTTGGGGTCAGGGGATTTGATTATGTGTGGGCTTTTCTCTTGCAGGGGAAATGTTTTAGCATATTGTCTATCAAAAGAACAAAGAATTATTTTATATGGGGAGAAAATCAGGAACAAAAGAAGAAAAGTTAACTTTATGCTAAACATGGCTATTTGAATTTTTAATGTGTAAATGCATGGAGAAATATGTGGAACTGTTAACGCCTTTGATTAACTTAAAAAGGTAATATTATACGTGACAGAGATAAGAATGACCCACAGCCTGTTTTATTCTCTTTGGCACCGGAGCCACCGGAGGAGGCTGAGCAGCGCCCACAGCCTGCAGGACTCAGTGGCCAAGCATGTTCTCCGGGCAGCAACATGACCCCAGGAGTCAGACTCAGTGGGTCTGATGGAGGTGTCAGCTTCCTCATGGCCGCTGAGAGAGCTCACATTGATGTTTGCAGTTAGGGTTCCTTTCAGCTCTAATATTCCACGAATCGCCACCAATTCATTCTTTCCAAATTCAGGGCGACTCTCACTGCAGCTCAGGAATTATATGTTTTAGTTATTTCTTGTGGATTTTTTGGAACACACCTCCAATGGCTAACCTAAACTGCTTTACTTCCTCTTCTATTAACGGCACCCTAGGACATGAAACTGTCTTGAATAGCAATTAGTTCAGCTTCCAGTCCATTATCAATGAGAAGGCCGCTTGTGTGTCATCCTTAGAGTTGGGGGTCTAGGTTGACCTGCAATGTCAACACGTGGCCTGTCCTGCCCGCCTTCGCCTTGCCTCGGGCCCCACCACTCACCGCTGTCTTCGGCCCGCTGTGTCCTTCTTCCCTGCCTTGGGTAGTTCTCACCCTGGGCCCAAAGTCTCCAACTTCCGGCATCCCATCCCAACCTCCCCCACACACTTCCTCACCTCAGCCCACTGAACACAACCCTTTCATCCACCCACCCCTATTCTATTGCAGATATAAAAATAAAAACTAAAATTTAAAAAATGTCCTTTTTCAACCTGAGACGATCTTTCCTCCCACCATCTACCACAGCTTTCCCGTAACATCACCACCTTCTTCACCACCCTTTGCCGTGTAATTTCTGTTCTAACTTCCGAAGCTCTTCACCCAAGGAAGAGACCCAAAGCCCTCCTCACTTTCCCCTGCTACGGAACAATTCCAGTTAAAAGTCAGCCCCATCCTGGTCACATTATCCTTTCTGCTGTCATCAGTCACCCATCATTCAGAACCTGCAGCCTCCCTTCTCCCCTCTGGGGATTCACTGAAATGAGCTGATAACAGACAGAGCAGCAGGAGAAATAACACAGCAGTCTATGAACATGCGCAGGGGCATCACGGGGAAGGTAAGTGACTGCCGTTAACCCGGTGACGCTCAGCTCCCCTACATCCTCACGGAGAGGGAAGTGGGGAGTGCAGGCGCCTGAGGGGGGTGAAGGGATCCAGCAGCACAGGCGGCCCTCAGGGAGAGTGGGGCCAGCCTGCAGGAGAGACGTCAGCTTGTATTCTCTTCCAGCATCCGGTCCGAGCCCCACGGCCTGAGCCATTCTCACTCATAAATAAAATTTCCTGGGAAGGCTTTTCATAAAATTGCCTTCCCTCTGGAGAATCTGCCTTTAGAAGACACATCCAGGAAAGTTCCTTTGTGTAGTTGCTGTTTTCCAAATGCTTTCCCTTTGCGGTACTCGCCACACGGAATCCGGGGATGAGGGTTTCTGGATTCCTCGGGACCACATTTAAGTGCTTTAAGATACACGTGGGACACCTGTGGAGAAGACTGAACAAGGCTCTCCAGTGAAAGAACGTGGTAGTCAGTATCTTTAATTCTTGCTGATATAATTCTTACGATCAGGTAACAAGTCTTGTTACCGCCTTCCTGAAAGTCTCAAGAGCATCCACGTGAGCTGCGACACATGAGCTCTTCAACTAGAGCAAGTGCCATAAAGGCACTCTGAGGCCTGCAGTATTTAAAGTGGGGATGATGCTAGATTCTTCCTCCTAACTCTGATGGGAGAACTACGATAAAAATCGGTTATCATAGTTCTGGTATCTGATCAGGACCACTGCACCCTTCCCCAGGTGCTGGCGTAACCACCTCCTCCAGAAGTTCCCGACCAAGACCTCAGAAACCATGGTTTAGATCTCCTCACGTCATAGGTTTGGCCTTTTCCACTCTAGAAACCTCTGTCCTCTTCCAATTTTTATACACATGCCCAATTTTGGCCTTTGCCAACTGGTCACTAAAAATTCAAGAAGACAATGGTGCCAATTAGCTTCAGGCAAACTATTTACAAACCATTTATGCTTTTGTGCCCAGCCTCCTCAGATGTCCAGTGCTGGTTTATAAAAGTCTGCTGGCACGAGTTGTACAATTTCAATTGGGGATTTATATGCAATATTTATCAAGCATGAAGTGGGTGGCAGCTAAGATATAGATGATAGACTCAATGACATCTATGGACAGTGCCAAGAAAATACCATTACAAACAAAATATCATCTCAAGCTGGAAAACCTCCCCACAAAAGTAGAAAAGAAAGAGAAGAAGTTTGTGATTAAACGAGCAATAGCCAGCATGGGACGTGCACCACAGGCCACCTCCTAAGGGATTTCAAAGACAGAAGGAGATTTCACCCTTTCATAAGCAGCTAAGCAGAGACAGCCCAGTTCCTGCTTGTTCTTGAGATAAACAATCACGAGCCCTCCAGTAAGGCGATGCCACAGCTTCACTTATCACAGACAGCAAGGCCTAGATTCACCTGGTAGTTCGAGTGACCGTGCTACTGCTAACTGCTTTATGCCAAGGCAAAATGAACTTCTTGGTCTCTTTATGAGGTAGTTTAGGAGCGAGGCGCCCAGAGCAGCTGAGATTCGGCTCCTGCCTTCCCAGGAAGCTGGGAGACCGGGCTGCGTCCTCCTTAATGCTCATGTTTCACAGGAACGGCTGCCAGGAACCCGAGAAAGACCTCCTGGGGTCCATATGCTGGCAAAAGGCTTACTTTGCTTTTTCAAAGATTTACGTACATTTTAAAGGGACAGGGAAGTTTTCTAAAATAAATGTTCTAAGAAAAGGAGGGAATAGATCTCTCCTTTTATTTGCAGTAAGGGAAAAGTAAGCTTCTCATTTAAAAAAATTATATTTCCATTACAATAGGTGAGCTATCAAGGGAAGAAAAGACTTCCAAGGGAAAAGGAGAGAAAGAGAAGCTGAAGCAGCAGGACGTGTGCTGAGACATCGCCAATCTGATGGCCTGAAGCGGGTCTATAACATGTGGAGAGAAGATAGCAGGAAATTAAGAGAATGGGAATAGAGCAACATGGAAATTGGAGAAACGCCATGAGAAAGTGCCCAGGAAGAGCACCCAGGAGTAGCCGGCCTCACTTCCTGTGGGCCAGCGCTGGACTCTGCTGCTGACCCCTGAACACGACGCCCGCCACACCCACCCGCACCGTCACTTACTGCCAGCAGCGGCGCCTGGGGGTGGTGAGGGGGATGGCACGTGGAACCATGGCATTGTATTTCCCATGGGTCAATGTGACCAAGTAGCCTCAGCTGCTTTGAACAAGGTGGAGTCAGTCATCATGGATTGCACAAAAGACTGAGGTTGGATTAGACCTCAAAAATCTGTAGGGGGATAGAGAAACAATGAAGCTTTTTGTATTTTTAGAGATTTCTTTTTTTTCCCATTATCAAATCTGATGCCACAGAGAAAGCATAAAGATGAAAATCATCAAAAAGTTGCTCTGACTGGAGATTGAACTCAATTCATTTTCCCACTACCAGCCAAAAGATGTTTTTTGTCCTCCCATGAATGATTCAGTAATCTGCAGCATAAATAGCAGAAATTAGACAGACTCTTCCATGGGTATTTCTAATAAAATAAAATGTTAAGCTTTGAATCACAGCTCTTAGAAAAGTTTGGCTGTTTCTCCATCTTTTAAAAACATTAATGTCAATCTATTAAACCGCGCCGACTATTCAAGGCAATCCAAAATCAATTGTAATATCGGAGAGCCATAGTCACCTGTATCCTTGGGTAACTGGATATACGATCTTGGTCCCCTAATCTGTTGTGTTTTCCAAGGGATGCCAAAATGTCCCACTGTTGTGTTAGCCTCTGGATTCCTCACTATATCCTCAGTCATGGCTAAATGGAATCATTAGCTCGCTTCACTTTCTGTAGGAGGGAAGGTTTAACTCCTCACCCCGTACCCTGGCTTTGGAGTTCAGTTCCTAAATTTTCGTTGACAAATGTGTGTGTGTATGTGTGTTCATTTTCCATTTCCCCCTGAAATATTACATATGTCAACAGCAAACATTTTAAAATATACTCTTTGTATTAAAAAGATACATGAATTTGAACCCTACTCTGTTAGTGAGAGCATCACGTCAGGATTCAGCGTTTTTAACACCATTTTAGCAAGCCCTCCTTACTTGAGATGGACTGATTTTACTTAATTTCCCTGTCCCAATTTTTTCTCAGATTTCTGTCAGTCCTGTAAAAGGCTGTAAGTTTTTGAGCATGTTGCTGAACGTTCTGTAAAGGATCAGAATGCCATTTTAAGAATATTTCCATCATTCGTCCCATCCACTTACACACAGGAAATGCACAGTCCCCGGTTTCTAGTGGATGGTAAAGGAAGGCAGGAGAGCTGCAAAGATCAACCGAGTGGATGGACTTGAGATGACTTGGAACGCCGTAGATGGACTGTATATAACACGTATTATTCTGAAGAGCATTTCTGTGACATTTCAAGAGACGGGATTACCTTGGAATGAGCTGACGGAGCAGCACACCAAAATGCCTAAAATGCACATCTTTATAAATGTGGTTCCATTTCTGCACATTGATGAGCTTAGTAAAAAATGTATTTACAAAGAGTTAAAATGAGAGACATGTAAAATGATTTTTCTCTGGCTTAAAAGAAATCCCAACTTTCTATTCTCAAAGGTCCAATGAACTGAGAAGCTGTTGCACCAGCTCCTGGCTCATGACCATGCACTTGAAGACCAGGAGCTGTCAGCCGCATTTGGGTGCAGATTGCTCACGAAGCACTTTCAGGAAGCCTCACGTTAGGACTGTGAGCTTCTCTGTTTTGTTACATTTCCTTTTATCTTTGTGAGAGTCCCATTTTATCCCCCATCTTGAGAATAATTCTTTTATATACTTGCCTCCACAATTAGATTTCTGTAATCCTATTTCTTTTTCTCTTCGCAATGGCTATTTACTTGTCCATTTATAAATGTGCATAACAAAGATATTTGCCAAAAAAATTAGCTCACATTTCCAATAATTAGAAAACTGAAACAGAATTATACGTTCGTTCTCAAATAAGAAATGCAACCTGATTTTATGTTGGAGTCTGTTGATCCTGTTCACGTGAGAATTTCACAGTGGTGCTTCAGCTTGTGGCCTAATACATTACTGCTCCAAGAATACTCAGTGGTGCAGCCATATGAGGGTGAGAACGCAGGTCAACGACCGGGCTTGCCACAATCCACGTGACTTTGTGAGGTACTCGTGGAGGGGATGCCTGGGAAGTCCGTGAACAGAATGAGATGCTCCTGCCTTTACTTCAGACACATGCCAGGACGTGCCTTAAAACTGTCCTGTGTCTGTTAAAAACTGCAGCCAGGCTAACGTTTGAAATACACTATTACAGAATATGAGACAGGTAGTGATCCCTCCAGAGAAAGAGAAATGGGAATGTGATATGCAAGGATAACATCGTCTTTAAAGAAATCAGCTCATGTACTCACCAAGGAGGAAACAATTAAACCCAGGGTAGTATTCCTTGATCACTTCTAAAGCTTTTATTGTAGCAAGAATGAAAGAAAAAGTATTCAATGTATACAGTCCTACTATGAAGCTAATTTATAGCTTTCATATGAAGGCTATAACCCAATTATAGC
>CAUYON010045684.1:0-22554 GCA_963573935.1 Arctocebus calabarensis
GAATGGACTGTATCCATTCATTGATACATTCATTCACCTTGCCCCTGGCGGAAGGGACTGTATTCATTCGTTTCCTGGCCAAGGAACCCATACACCTATATATACCCTGAGACTAAAGGCCTAAAGGAGGAGATGGGGAAAGATCGGGAGAGAAACGGAGAGAGCTTCTCTCTCCCCACTAGAATTCTCTCCCTCTACCAGGAGCTTTAGTGTTTTCTGTATTCTTTTCTGTAAATAAATTCTGTCTTACCACTAGGGGGTGGGGGTGGGGAATAATGTAATGAAGAGTAACAAAATACATGTAAAAAAAAAAAAAGAAATAAAAGCTATCATCCGTTAATGAGGTGCTAGGAGAAAAGAAAAGAGATTCAACGATTATAGAAGCCATAACATTGCTCAGAGGCAAACACTCTGATTTCCTGAAAAGGGCTGGTTTTGCTGTGCTTGGGCAAATCTAAGATTTGGTATATTCTTTCCATAGAGGCACAAAATATGCTGTCCAAATTAATCACATTAACTCTAATAACTGTGAAACCTTTGAAAGCCATAGCATGGCTAGATTTCTAACCACCGAAGTTCTTATTTTAGGAAATCTCTTAAGTGTTTAGGTAAGAAAACACTTGCATTTCTAATGATGGGGTCTGGAGACATTTATCTGAGGCTCTCTTGGCTACAACATGACGAGCATTGCCAGATGAATCAGATTTTCATCCTGGGAGGCAACGTGGATCCTGGAACGTGGACCTCGTTCCTTACTCGAATCTCAGCTTCCATACCCCTCGTCTTGGGATCCTAAGTGAGCTAGTTGTACCGTTCTGAGGTTCAGTTCTACGGACCCAGGAGCGGTGGATTCTAAGAACGCCCCGCCCTCAGGATTTCACTGCAGGAATAAGCTGAGACAATCTCTGTGGGAAGTCCGGTCCAGGTCCTGGTCCAGAGAAGGGCAGTGGCTCGCACTTGCCGCATGGGAGCACCAGTAGATACCAGATGCTGCTACTGCTTGTCATGAAGATTTCTTTCTGGGCTCTGAATGCCTGGTCCCATGTTGACACACGGGAGAAAGCATTTGCTCTGTAGAACCGGAAATCAGATACCCTCCGATCCGCTCACTGAGAGGCCCTTCTGAGCTTAACCCAGAATGGCAGAGCAAATGGCTAGATGTCCTCGTCATGGTTTTGCTGTGGTCCAAGAGAATCTTTCAAACATTCTCGTTAACACTCTCAGTAGATCGGCCACATGGCCCTATTTTCTCTTCCAAGTTGCTTGTCATTTTCTGACGGTCATGTCTGCCTTTTACCTTTGTGGTGTGCCCAGTCCAAACTCTACTCAAGTTAAGATCCGCTGCTTTTAAGTTTTGGCTGTGAGGAAATGGAGAAGGGAACTCCAGGGGTCACAGAGAAGTTGTGAGGCCTGGAACACAATCCCAGATGCTAGCAGGGCAATTCAAGTGGCTTCCCTGGGCCTCAGTTTCCTTTCCTGAATCCCAGGGGGCCCCCTGAGGACCCCAGAAGTTACTCCAACTCCCCGAATGTAGACCCTTCCTCCAAATGTGCTTGGTCCACCAGCCCATTGCTTGGTGTGGCCCAAGTACCAGCTGCTGTGCCTCCTAGCCTCCGTCCCTGGCACCAAGGTGCTCAGGGTTGTCCCAGGTCAGTATCTGCTCAAAGCTAAGAATCAGCCTGTCTGGGGACACGCCATGGAAGGTCTATGCTGGGCTTTGCAATAAGCCACTCCTGGTTCCAGATCATGGCCACAGCACTGACTAGGTTTATGACTTGGGACCAATTCACTTAGCTTCTCAGGTTCTTTGTTTCCTCCTTTGCAAAGTGAGGATCAAGGTGCTTATGCACAAAGCTGTGTGGGGAGCCTACATGAAGTGAAGCAGGTGAAGTTCCTTCCGCAGGACACCCCCCCACCGCACAGCTAGCATTCCTGTATGGTAAGTTTGCAGGGTACAAGGACTTGGGCACACCGTCTGACTTTTCTAGGCTGGTTTCCTCTTCTGTAAAATTAGGTGATGTGATTCGGTAATTTGGGGGCTGGGTTTATTATCTCAAATTCTTTGTCTCTGTAAAGGCTCATGCAACTTTCATTCCCCATCTTGTTTGAACGCTGATACTTCACCTCTCTTACAGCACTTGATAAGGATGCGTCCCTGGGGAGGTACCTTTTGCCTTTCTAAACAAATGAAAATATATTCAGAGCTCGACGCCTGTAGCTCAGCGGCTAGGGTGCCCCCCACATACACCAGGGCGGGTGGGTTCGAACCGAGCCCAGGCCAGCCAAACAATGGCAACTACAACAAAAAAATAGCTAGGCGTTGAGGCGGGCGCCTACTGTCCCAGCTACTTGGGAGGCTGAGGCAAGAGAATCACTTAAACCCAAGAGTTGGAGGTTGCTGTGAGCTGTGACACCACAGCACTCTACTGAGGGCAACATGTGAGACTCTGTCTCTGAAAAGAAAAAAAAAAGGGCAGCACCTGTGGCTCAAAGGAGTAGGTCACCAGCCCCATATGCCAGAGGTGGCGGGTTCAAACCCAGCCCCGGCCAAAAACTGCAAAAGAAAAAAAATAAAAGAAAAGAACCAATAGAACCAATACTCTGCCATTATGAAGAAATGAGCCAGAATAACAAATATTCCCTCCTAAATGGACCCACCCCAAGGTCCCCTACCTCCGTCCCTCACTCCTTTCCTATTTGGGCAGCGAACTGAAAAGAAGTTAAATTCCTGGTGGACTTCAGGGTGCACAAAGGATCGGAATTGGGCAGGTTTTCAATGAACTATATACATCACAAAACTACTTGTTAGTAATGAGACGTATTTCAGAGGGAAACTCAAGTCCGATTACCTGGGCACTTCTCTACAGCTGCAGCTGGAGTTGAGCTGAGTTGGGACAGCCCGTGGAGGATGAAGCCCCTGAAGGTCGAGTCCCAAGTCAGCTGAACAACAGAGGGTCACGGGACAGATATATACAGGAGGACCTACGGCGGACACCTCCCTGACTGACCACGTCCAGCAGTTTACCTAATTTTGATACACTGGGCGTGTACCACATATCTATATTAGTACAACAGGCCTGGTTGCTTATGTTGACCACTGTGTCACCGTCCCTTACACAGGGTCTCCTGCATGCTCCTTGGACTGCTCACTTCTTGGCACTTAGAAATTTGGGCTCTGCTAATGGACACAGCTAAGTCCAGGCTCTGTTCTTCCACTGATCCACACGACCTTGAGCGAGTTACTTCTGTGTTTCACCAGTGTGGAATGGTTAAGAGTGCCCAACTTCAAGATTGGTATGAGTATTTAATAAGATAGCACAGGCACCAGGCCAGGCATAGAAGGGACACACACACTCCCAGCTATTAGTGTTCATGACACACAGGTGACCTCACTCTCAGCACTCAATCTACAGTTTCTTGCTGGCCTTGAATGGTGTCCTTGGCCCCAAATCCAAAAGGCAGGCACCTCCACCAGGCCCAGGAACCCTCTCCATGTGCGGGAGCCACTGAACAGCAGCTCGAAAACAGGCACGGATGAGTTTTATAAGAAGGGACAATTATTCCTCTTTTCTGTATTATATTTTATAATATATTTTACTGTTTGATGTTCACTGTCACCCTCCCTGGTGTGATTTTCATAGTGATTGTGATCAGAATCACTGTATTACTGGGAATTTGAAATTCATGACTCTGCTCCCAAATGCGGTCGCTTGGCCTCTAGTGCACCTCCAGCCAGCAGGAAGGAAAGGGGCAGTGTATATAAGGAACTTCCGGCACCTGAAGAGAGAGGTGCCTGGCACCCATGGTACCGTCAAGAGAAGATCAGGAAAATCTAGCCGCGGAGGCTTAACGGACAGCACATGACCAAATCACTGACCAAGAACCACCCACTTCACCTGACCACTGCTTTAATCCTTTGGTCTCTGCTTTCACCCACTCTTGAGAAGGTGCCAAGTCCCCCCAACACACACACACTTTCCCACCCCCAGCAGAACGAGGCAGGACAGAGGCACCTCGCAAGAGGCACTCCGACCCCGATGACCATAGACTACTGAGGAAGGCCGTCTTGATGTGCACACCTACCAATCACATGTCCTGGGGATTTGATTGTCTCCAGTTTTGTACTTGGGTGGGGGGTGAGTTGAGTCCCTCAGAACAGATATGTTGAAATTCTCACCCCTCGGTACCAGAGAACGTGATCTTATTTGGAAACAAGGGCTACGCAGATCTGAGTTCAGAAGAGGCTGTTAGGCCATTCCTACTCCAACGTGGGAGGGAAATTTGGACACAGGCGTGCTCAGAGGGAAGACGATGGGAAGACACACGGGGGACACACGTGCACGTGGCGGGCTGGGTGAGGCAAGTGCACCCCAAGGATCGGTGGGGGCTGCTGGCAGCTGGGGGAAGGGCTGGGAAAGCTCCTTCCCTGGCGCCCTCAGAGGCAGTGTGGCCCTGTTGACACCTGGGCTTCCAGCTCTGGCCTCCCAGACTGTGAGTCTCACGTGGCTCCGGGGCTGGTTTCGTGGCACGAGACCAGTGCAGTCACATAGGTGAGCCCAGCCCTCAGTGCATTGTCAGAACCTACTAGAAAATCAAATGAAATTGGGATAAAAATGCTGACCACTGGATTTGAAAACATGGAGGTCACTGGTGACCGTGATGCCATTGGTGACCTTGACAAGGTTGATTCAGGGTATGGCACCCGACGGGAGTAGAGCAAGGAAAGAACAGAAGGGAGGGACTTGGGGACAGTGAGAAACTGGTGACCCAGCAAAGAGACGAGTGCTACAGTAACATCCGTGGGTCTATGAGAGAAGCCGGACCCACCACACAAGGCGGAGGGGATGACGCTGAGGGGAGTCACCTGTTCTGTCCCCTCCAGCAGAAGGCAGGCAGAGGACGGCCGTGGGACTGTATGGGTGCAGACCAGCCAGTAGCGTTGGGAGAGTGACAGATGTCCCGCCGATTAGTCAGATTCTCTCGGTGAAATATGAGTGAGGAATGTGGGAGGTTCGAGAGGGGAGAAGTCAGTGAAATCACTATCCAGGCCATCTTTTTTTCAAAACCTGTTAGGGGTTGTGACATCAGTTAGGAAGTGCCGGCCAAGCATTTTAGTAAAGGAAACAGAATAGGATCAGAGAGGAGATAAAAAGAAATAGCAGAGTAGTCAAGGTTAGTCTCCAAGACTTTCTTTCCCTCCTATACATGAACATACATTTAAAAGCAAGTTTATCAAAGGCTAATCTGAAGACGAGGAAATGGAGCAGACCCCTGAGACTAAGGCCATGAACTCCTTAACACAGCGGTGACATCCCAGCCACGCCCACCTGCCCCTGTGGGTAGAGGCCTCGGGGCATGTGCTTCAGGAAGGGTTGGGGGTTGGCCCAGGGAGTACCCTGAGAGAGATGGGGCTAGACAAATGAGAGGTTACAATTACAGATGCGGACTCTGCTCTGGGGAAGGAAGCAGGAAGGATGTGAGACAGAGGAAGGGCAGAGACCCGCGACGGGGCCAGTGGATTGTAGAGTGTGGCAGCAGCAGAAACGGGGAGAACACGGTTTCCTCAAGATCTAGGGCAGGGAAACCGTGTCCCCATTATGAACATTCCTTCTCTGTGCTGGCCTGCTCTTTTGGAATGCAAAAATATTTGAAGGTCAATGGTATCTTATCTTGGTTGATTTTCCTAGCACTCACCACAAAATTGTTTTCTTGAAGGCAGTTTTGGTGAATTAAATAATAATCATATAGTTAATCATATAGTTCTTTCAGTTCTGTCAACTTTCAAAGGCTATAGAGCAGACCAAAAAATGTACAGACATTTTAATAAAGGACAAAAACTGTATTAAAATTCTCATATTCAATGTACACTGATAACAAAAGATGACAACAAGTCACAGGTAAGCACCTTTCCTAATCACAAAGGTCAAGTGCGACTTGAATGTTACAAGGTGACAGTCTTATCTGGCCCCATGTGGTCTGGCCAGGTGCATTCTCTTCACCTCCGAAGCCTCAGCTTGGCTACTTTGAAGTAATTTACACAACCCACCGCCAGCGACGGAGGGGGTGATGGTGACTGTGGCACAGAAAGGATGCAGGAGGGAAGGCGGCAGCACTCAGATGCTTCTGGGTCTGACAAAGGACAGGGCTGGGGCAGGGATGGGGGAGGGTGGTGTCTGTGCCCCGCCAGGGTTAGGACATTCTCCTGCACGTCCTTACGTTGTGGTGTCTCCTAGAACCCAGGTTCTCAACGTCCTCCGTCCTAATCCTAGTCAATTACTCTTCAAGAAACTTGGACTCTGCGATAACAGAAACAGAAAGCTGTTTCCAAAAAGGATATTTACATAGCTGTAGGCCTAAAGAGTCTCAGAAAATCCACCTGACTGGGAAAGATCGTTTCTGGTGGGCTGACATAACCACCAAGGGGCCAGTCGGCCACATATTATTGCACTTGACAGTCAGCGAGAAACTCCGGCTCTCACTTACTATCAGGAGATTACAAGAGATGAGGGGGACTCCTGGGCCCACAGCGGCTGCCACGCATGCTCTGCCCCACACCCTCTCACCACATTTTCACTCCCTGGCCAGCACCTGTGTCTCTGGTGGGTGAGCGGGGGGACCCTCAGGCTCGGGGGACTTGGGGCAGCCATAAGCCACAGTCTGACCCATATGGGAATGTAGCCACTCCAGAAGCCTGGCCTCTGAGCTGGCTACTCTGGTGGGCCCTCCACTATCTCCAGAACTTTCCTGTTTTTATTGGACTTTCTTCCCTTTCAGCCTATTCTTCTATCTTCCTGTGGATTCAACCTATCTCACCTCCAGTCTGCTTCTAGGGAACCTGGCCTACGCCATGAGCCTTCCCACATCTCCTGTTATAGACAAGGAGGCCAAGAGTCTACTTAAGCCAAAATTTCGGGTGGAAGTCCACGCAGGACCCGAGCCTCTGTTTGTGGACTAGGATGTTTCCCTGGCAGATTTCTGCCAAATTGCCACAGCCTCATGATGCTGTCCTAAGTTGTCCTCCACTGTCCTGCAGGTCCAGCTCTGCCCCCCTCCCTGGACTGAAAGCCCTCAGAGTCTGGACCACATCCTGCCTCTCTCGCCATGCTTTGCAGAACCCAGGCCTGGAGCCGCACATCCTAAGTAGAGCCATAAGGAACTACGTGTTCCTTCCCCAAAGGCGGCAGGTTCCTCTCAATTCTCTGGAGCTCACCTGTCACTACATGATATCAGTTACTCCACCCGGCATAGCTCAGACACCCCTTCCACAGTGAGTCACTCCTGACGTCCAGATGGGGTTATGTGACCGCTTCTGTTTGCAACCACATTGCCCTTGAATATAGAGATCTGGGAACCACCTTTGAATCTGCCCCTTTCTAGCCCTGCCCTTTGAAACGGCTCTACCTCTGATCCCAGAATCTCCTGGAAGTATAGTTTGAGAAAGCAAGAGACTGTTTGAGCTGACATTAAGATGCAGGAGGTTCAGGTCTCACAGCTGGTGACCAGCAGGGCCAATACTTGAGCCCAGGGCTGCCTAACTCCAAATCGGAGTTCTTCCCTCCCCTACGCTGATGAGCCTTAACGTCTTTATCTGTAAAACAGGGATAAGATTGAAACTTACCTCATGAGATTGTAATAAAGGAGAAATGAGATGTACACCAAGTCTTAACGTATCATGTGGGATATAATAAGTGCTTAATAAATGCATGTATGACTAAAAAAAAATAATAAATAAATAAATAAAAAAAGATGCAGGAGGTTCTTTGTATTATTCAGATTATAAACATGGTCTAAGGTCACCTTGTAAACTGTTTGGGGAAGGACATTAGCTAAAAAACATCAGGCATAACTGGGGTACGAGATGTGCCCAGAAAAAAAGTATTTGTCATACCCAGTACACACCACCTGCTAAGGCAAGAATCCCAGAATACAGAGAGAATGGGTGGGGCGCCCCCTGACACATGGGCAGGAATGGGCTCCCCCCACGGGGAGGGACAGGGAGCTGGGCCACTGCCCTTCAGCAGAGGGGAGTCCACCTCGAATAAAGCCCCTGCATGAAGCTGGGAGGGCCACTCTCCCTTTCTGCTCCTGGTCTGTCTCACCGGTCCCCCATGTCCCTGACTGCTCCTTCACTCAGGAGCCATGGAACTTTCTGAAGGGTTTCATTGTCCAAGGGGATACAGTCTCCTTCCTTCTCCTAATCTAGCCAAGAGCCCCAGGACTCTCTTAAAGCCACACCACCCTGTCCCCCAGATCTTCGTGCTTGTTTAATAAAGAGAAGAAGGATGAATATCTTTTCCAAAATGACAAGAGTCCCTGTGTTTTGGGGATCTCTAAATTGCCAAGGGTGTGTGTGGGGGTGGGTGGGTGGAGGGAGAAACCACTGCAAAGGAAAATAACAGAACTTGGATTAGGGGTGTTCATGTTCAAACTAAACATAGGTATGTCTGTCTCCCATTGAGTCCAGCATGGACCACACTGTCCTGTCCTTGCCAGTGTGAGTGAGTAGTATGCCCTGCTAGGCTGCAGGGCCCTTAAGGGCCAGGAGTCATGAAAGGACACTGCACAGGACCTTTGAGTCAGCCAAGATCGCATATTGTCCAGCAGCCTGTCCAGGTAGGCGCAGTCTGGGCTGTGCCTCTTCACCAGGCACATACACACAGTCAGTGCCCCAGGCGCCAATTTGGTGCCACGGTTTCCTGGAAGAAGAGAATCCCAAGCTATCTATTGGGTCTTCCCAAAGTAGTTTCTAGGCTTAATATAACTAAAAAAAAAATCCCCTGGAAGAAAATATGACTGGAAGAATTAATGGATAAATTGGCCAAGAAAATAGGGGAGAGAAAAGAAGAGAAAAAGGCAGAAGTGAAGTGAGACTTCCCCTTTCTGATACAGTGTCTTTACAGACCTGGGCAAGGCACGTTTATTCACTAAATAATGCCAGGCCTGGGGGCAAACTATCAGGAAAAGAGAATGAAGTTTCATTCTTAGCTCATGAATCACTTACCAAATAACCTCAAGGGAATTTAAACAGCAATTGGCAAAATCGAAACCATAACTATTAGAAGAAAATACCAATGGCTAATTGTTTGTTTGAGGAAGGGGAAGGCTAGTCTTCACGCAGGGGCCATGAAAGAAATTCAAAGGGAAATCACAATACAGACACGGGACTACACAAAAGTTAAAGTTTTTGTATGACAACATCACGAACGCTCAGAACTTAGGTAAGAACCTCGCTGACCCAGCCCTGGTGTGTTGACATCAGACTCACCCCAGGCTGGTCCTGCACAGACTCGGAGCTGGTTTCTGTACTGCTGCCTGGGGTGGGACCTTGGGTGACTTCTGGAAACTCAAAGGTTCCCATGCAATCCAGCCCCACCACTGCCCTCAGTCAACGCACAGTAGAGACATCTGCCTCCATTCAATGGAGGAGTTACCTACACAGAAGAAAGTCTGTGATGATTTCTTTAATAAAGAAAACAATTCTTTATAAGGCGACTAAAGTTTAGCTATTTAAGAGAGCTGAATGTTTGTATTTTTGTATTTTGTATTTCTGGTCTAACAAATAAAATCACATACATAAAAAACTTTATGTATATGTCACTTTATACCATTTACTTTATCAAAATTAAAAAAAAATGTTTCCAAGTCTCATTTTTAAAATGACTCAAATTTTGAGAATTTTATGCAAGTGAAGGATTACATGTTAATACCTATAGGTACTATCATTTGGCCAGATGGCAGCATGAAATTAAAATAAAGTATAAGCTCATGGTAGTAATCAGAACACCTAAATCAATTTGGATACTATAAAGTTCAGTAGTATTTTTTAAGTCACTGTTATACTTGGTTAAGAAAAAAGCCTTTATAACTTTGCCTATATCAGACTGAGTCAAGAGGATCTCAATCATGGTCCATCAACTTTTGGGGCTATACAACTTATCAATGAAAGGCCTAGCAACCAAAGAATCTTGATGAGAATAAGATCTCTCACACAGGCTGAAATGCCTCACTTGAATTGCCCTGGATCTATGCTCCTGGGTTGCAGTCATCAAACCTGGCCCAAATAAACTGTCTACTTATATTTTTCAAAATCCTACTTTAATTTCCTAGAATTGCCTGCAAAATGGATGTGTTTAAACCTTCACAGAACCATCAGTAAGTTTAAGAACAGTTTCTGGTATGAAAAATAATGTCATTTAAAGTTCGTTCATTCATTACATGCTAATGCCAGGAGTGGTTTGGCTGGTGGCTGTGTGAACTGGCAAAGCTCTAGCCATTTCCTCAGCCAACATCCTACACTTCTCTGTACTGATATGAAAACACTTAACAGCCCGGGATGGCCTGGGTGCTGGCCGGTCACAACAGAGGCTGGCCTGAGCAGGTGGGAAGTTCTGTACAGTCAGGGTCATTGTCATCCCTGCCACCATTCCGGTTTCACAGTGCCCTTCTCTGTGCCCCCTATAAGGGGGCTTCCAGGATTCCACCTTGCGCCCTTCTGCTTGACCTGTGGCTTCTAACCTGGGTCAGTTCTTCAGCACCCCGTTTCTGTCCACACTGTGACCAAATGACTCCCTTTGTTTTCCTGTTCCACTTTGCATTACTATCTGGGTAGCACTCATGACTTTACAACTGAGTGTGTTGAGAATCACTCTCATCATTGGCTTGGTGCCTATAGGTCAGCAACTAGGGCGCCAGCCACATACACCAGAGCTGGTGGATTCGAACCCAGGCCTGTGCCTGTCAAACAACAATGACAACTACAACCCCCCTCCCCAAAATAGCTGGGCGTTGTGGTGGGTGCCTGTAGTCCCAGCTACTTGGGAGGCTGAGGCAAGAGAATTGCTTAAGCCCAAGAGTTTAAGGTTGCAGTGAGCTATGACAGCATAGCACTCTACTGAGGGTGACGTCTCAAAAAACAAAAAAAATCACACTCATCATTTCCTCCCCTCCCTCTTCCTTGGTGGTGCACATATGAGCACGCACGTGTGTGCACAGACAAACACAGACGTGCAACTCCAAGGCATGGCTAGTGGCCCATCAGTGGTCCAGTTATCTTCTGCCTCTCCCCTCGGCATTTCCTCCCACTCCTTCTGATCAGTGCATTTCTCTCAAAACACCCCTTCCCTGACTTCTGTGACGCCACCTATTGAGTACATACCTCTCAGTAAGACCCTTTGTTTCCCATGCTTTGGGAAAAATCTATAAACAAATCTTGAGATCTACCTGCCTGGTGCTGCAAATGTCTGCAGATGGATGACAAATTCCCGTGGCCGTGCCCCTCTGATCACTGTTCCCCGGGCTCCCAGGCTGGCCCATATTCCCCTTTGGGTCACTGGAATTCTAACTCTGGCTTCCCTTCCGCATCTCCTCTTTAATTGCAATGAAGCCAGAAGAGCTGGGGTTGTGGTCTGCGAGCAGCACCCAAACAAGCAGATTGCTAGCAAGTTCTGATTTAGAAACACCTGATTTTAAATACTGGGGCGAGAGCTGGCTCCTTCTGTGGGGAGGGCCCCACTCTCAGCAGCCCTGTGTTCCAGGTTGGAGATTCTCAGCAAGTGAGGACTGCCACCTTTGCATAAGGGAATGTAGACACTGACTCCCTGGACAATCCACTTGGCCAGTGCCCAGGGCGAGAGGAGGGACAACGTACTGAGGGAGCACTTTCCCACCCAGTGGGTATAATAAACCAAGATGAAACAGTGCTCTCAGCACAAGAAGCCAGCAAGTGCCATTCTCCACACAGAGCTGTTGAACAGCGTTCTCTTGCTGGGAAGGCTGGTAGAGATCTGAGTGCTTCTGGGCTGCAAGGAGGTGGTATTCTCCAGGTCTGAGCAAACCCTCCAGAACTGACTCACGGAATCAGATGCACAGAAGTTGGCTAACTAATGGTGCACTCTAAATTTATAAGAGTGGATTACTTCACCTTTCTGATGACCAGAGCACCACATATTGGGTGGGATCAACATTCCTGGGAAAGTGACCCGACGTCAGAGGTGTTGGGTGAACTCAGCAATGTTTCCCAAATGTGTACTCCTGAGAACACTGGGTCCAGGAGATGCTTCATGAAAGTATTCTATGGCCAAATAATGCCAGCAAACATTCATACTCTGGTGTCATCCTAAAGAGTACCAAGCCATGTTATAATACTAAAGGCCCTGAAAAGTCCTGCAGCAAAAAAGCTTAACATTCTGCTACCCTAACATACCTTAACACTATAATTCTTCAGTAATTTTGTTAAGTAAAAGTGCATCCTAAAACACATTGCTCAATTCTGCTCAAGATGTAAGTTGCACGTAGCATCCGCTAAGCAGGCTCCTCTTCATCAAGTCCACTGTGGTGCAGCAGATTGACTATTAGACCCAAAGACCTGGCTCCAGCTTTGGTGCTTTGGTTCCTCTACACTCCTCTTTCCTCGCCTATAACATGCAGTTAACCCGATTGTGAGAAGCAGCTGAGATGCCACCTATAAAAGCACGGTATAAAGTGCTTTAAAGGTATCTGCTTTCTTGAGAGTGCCATGGTCCTAAGGCTGTGTAACTTCTCAAAATGGTTCGACAAAGCGATCCCCTTGTGCATCACTCGACACCCCTCCTTTAGTGGCCAGCTGTCAGGACCGTGGGCCAGCTTTGGCCCCTGAGAGGCTCACAGACAGTGGGCAAGTGAGGTCCACTGCACTTTGCTCTTGAGGGATACACACAAGGAATTCTGGCGGCACAGAGGGAGTGTCTTACCAGGGGAAGGAGGAAGCGCCAGGCTGAAACCAGGAGGACACTTGGAGGATCCCTAGGAAGGTTGAATGAACTAGGGGGTTACACACAAGGTCAAAGGTTGAATGAACTAGGGGGTTACACACAAGGTCAAAATGGTATGACACTGGGAACATGTGAAGAACGGGCTTCCCATTAATGGCTCCCCTTCACATGTACTGACCTCCCGTGCCCTTGGCAGAAAAGAAGTGACTTGCTTATGGAAGCAGAGGCAGAGTGGAGCTCCTTTTTGGGGGGTAGGTAGTGGCCCTTGACTTTGGAGAGGGTAAGTGGGTGGAGCATTTTGGGTGGGAATAAAAGGATTGCTGGAAAGTTATCTCTAAACGAACACAAACCATCACCCTCAAGGGAGTCAACCTCCTTCCCACCTGCTCTTATTTCAGAGGTCAAGTGTGGCCCATTTCAGTCACCTGGCCTCTGGTACCCGTCTACAGGAGAGCCTTTCCAGACAGGGAGGTCCTGGTAGCAGACTGGGTTTTCCCCCATGTCCCCAGCTTTCAACCACTGAAAGAGCAAGTCCCCAAACCCAAAAGCTCCTGTTAACAGCCTTCTTCCCAAGTCCCAAACGCTTCACTGTTTGGGGCCCCTCTCCGTTTCTGGCCTGCAGTGCCTTTACTGAGGTGCCAGAGCATGGTGGAGGACACAGAATTGGAGACAAAATGAAAGTGAACACTTTTATATATACTTAACAAAATAACTTCCCGTATTTGAACTAGGCAAAAAGTTAACAAAACTCCACAGTCAATAAACACAGACGCATGCCACAGTCATCCTCCTAAATGGGTGCGGGAGGGGTGGCAGCGGACTCACACTGTCCCCTCTGCACAAGGAAGCAGGCTCATAGCGACACCCATCTCTACTTAAAACACTGATATTTGTTCCTGATGGAGTTTCTTAATGATCAATTTGATTTTTTAAACTATTGTATTAAAATATTATTATCTTAACCCCTGGGTGCTCCCGAGTGTTTATTTTTGCTTTAATATTTAACAAATGCCTTTTGGTTGGAGGGTCCTCTGAAGTTTCCTTACTGATGACGGCATGTTCCTAAGAAACCGCACAAGGAAGCGCAGCCTCTTCCCTGAGGAAAGCCCCAGGGACCTGCGAGCTCTGGCAAGACAGGCGCCTCCGAGGGCCCAGGGGGCCGATCTTGCGCTGTATTTTTGGCTACACATCACAGGCTTTGGAGCCCCACGCCCGCAAACACTGAGAACACTGCCGTCCAGGGGCGCGCACGCGGGTGGGTGGACGCCACGCTCGCGCGAGCCGAGGCCAAGGGTGGAGAGGCCTCGGGGTGGGAAAGTGGTCGCGTCCCTTCGCTGCAGGAACGCCAGGCCCCGCCTCCGCCCTCTGCGCTGCGATCAATCACCTCGACAGCCCCAGCGCCCCCTGCCCGGACTCGCCGACCCTCCTGCTGGGCATTTTCCTCCCGGGGGAAGAAATCTTCCGTCGAGCGTCTGCCCTGCACGGTGGCTGGATGCACCGGCCGGGTGCGCGCTGGGGACCTGGGCTGTGCAACCCCCGGCCCAGCCCGTGCACACAGGGCGCACTTGACGTCCGCAGGCGGCCTTCAGGTGGAACTGCACAAACCTTCCCCTCCCGTGCACACACGCACACACCACGGTGTCTACAACCCGACTGCCCCTCACCCCGCACCCGCGGAGTTCAGCTGAAGACATCCAGTGACCCTGCCTAGGCCCCCTCGCGAGTCCGCCGGAATGCCACCCTGCTCCCGTCTCTACTCCCGCGCGCCCCCTCCTCCGTCTGTCCCCCATGAGCCCCGAGGACGTTCGCTGGCTCTCCCCGGTCTCCTCCGCAGGGGACGAGAGTGCGCGCAGCAGCGCGCGGCGCCTGCAACCCCGAGGGCCCCGCCCGCCTCCGGAACCTCCACGGGAGCTGGGTGCGGGCACAGGGGGTGGGGTCTCCGCTGCCACCGCCCCTTACCTCGATCGGGCCCTCCCCGCAAGTCTCGGAGGCGGGGGCGACCGGTGGCCCCGCGGGCGAGCGCGGGGTTGGGTTTCCCCACCCGGGAGGAGCAGGAGGAGGAGGAGGAGGAAAGGGTAGGGGCGGGGAAGGAGACACAGGGCAGGGAAGGGCTTTGTGTGCCTGCGGCCCTCCCCCGCTGCAGCGCTAGCCACCCCCCTTCCCCCACACCCTACAGCTCGCGCAGGGGATGGGGCGGAGGAGCCGATCCAAGGTGGCGACGAAAGCGCTTGCGCGACCCCAGGTCCGGCCACCCGCTCCCCTCGCACCGCCCACCCTCCGCCCCTCGTGTTGTGGGCGCTCGGCGCTTACCCTGTTGCCAGGAACTCAGCCTGCTGCGAGGAAAGCCTCGGATCAGAAAGTTTATCTGACCCGGAGTAAACTTGGCTGCACCGGCCGCTGACCCGCCTCGGCGCCGCGGCCCCTTTTCTGCGCTCCGCGGCGAGGACCAGTTAGTTGTGATCTTGGAGATTCCTCCCTTTCTCGTTCTCTCGCGTACGCAAGCGCACCCCCTTCCCATACCAAGCTCCGCCGCCCAACTTCGGATCCCAGGATCGGGCGCCGGAGCCGCAAAAGCCCACTCGCGAGGCCTGCGTTGGCCGCGGCCCTCGTCCCGGGGCAAGTTCTCTGCGGTTGGACACGCTCTGAGCGCCAGGGCCGCTTGTTTTGCTCGGTCCTCGCCTGCCAGGGGCCGCCTGGGATTGTTTGTGTGCGCGCTGGGCCGCCCAGCCCCGCCCGGCCCGAGGAGCGCGAGCCGCGGGGAGGCGGAATGCGGTTTGGCTGTGCGCGTCGTGCCCCTGGTCACCCTACCCAAGGCAACGTCCGAGGCAGGGCGCGGGGCGGGCCCCGAGAGGGACCTCACCTTCTGCGGAGGACGGCACCTTTGGGGATTAATTGCTGTCAGGGTTGGAGTCAGATATCGCCCCCTGCGCAAACCCTCTTGGCTCAAATCCCACCGTCCCAAGGAGGCCTTCTCTGGGCAGCCCACCTATTTAATTCTGCGACTTGTGCCAGACACCGGCGCTCTAGGCCTCGTTCTTTCTCGTTTTCACTTCTAACATGCCAGAGAACTTACTGATGGCCATGGTTCACTCTGTCACCCACCGCTGCCCCCAGAACGTCAGCTCCTCCCGGACAGGGAGACCTGTGCTTTGCTCCCCAATGTAACTCAGGCTTTGGAACTGTGACTGGCCTGCAGCGGGTGCTCAGTTATTCATTAAAAGGGTGACTGG
The DNA here is from genome assembly GCA_963573935.1 of Arctocebus calabarensis. Lineage (NCBI taxonomy): Eukaryota > Metazoa > Chordata > Mammalia > Primates > Lorisidae > Arctocebus > Arctocebus calabarensis. The sequence goes on from CAUYON010045684.1 coordinate 15,980, forward strand.
GAGAGAGAGGGAATCACAGTCGGGTAGGGATTCTTGGGAGCTGAGCTGATGATACATGATAGATCAATTTGGGGATTTTAGAAGGCAGGGATCACAAGGAAGAACTCTAATGAAATCCAAGTCCTCCCCACTCCTGGTCTGAAGCAAGACAAGAACAGCAAGAACTGAAATAAGGGCCATTTCCTTTCCAGTTCAGTGTCCTGCTTCTGTCCAAAACAAGGGACACCAACACCTTCAAGGTGTCCCTTTGTCTCTTTGAGGTTCCTTCTGTGACATTGGCTACTACCGTAACTGTAACACTGTCAGTAATGAATCCCCAGTGCAAGAGGTGGACAGAGATAGTTGGGCCCTCATTTATTTTGTACGTGGAGTTGACAGCCATTCTTAAGAGGTCGCATGCCTGGGCAAGAGGAGAGATGGACAGAGAGGTAGAGCTGGCCCCACGTCCTTCCTCTTCTCTCCCTTTCTTAGTCCCAGAGTGCAGGGCCCTTCTCCCCATGCTTCTTTCTCTCCTTCCACTCACCCTCTTGAAAACTTCCTTCATCTGAGGACTTTGTTCCAGAGTTGGTTGCACAAGCTCAGTCTGTTCCAGAACTCTGGGCCCATTTGGCTCTGCTGTTCCCCAGGAAAACAGCTTTTACTGGAGATATGAATTTGGGCATTATTCATTCACAACTATTCATTGAGTACCTGCTCCCTGTCAAGCACTGTCCTAGGCCCCAGAGCTACAGCAGTGAACTGGCACACTTGGAGCTCACATTCCAGTGGGGACGGAGAGGCTCTCAGACAAAGGCCACACGTGGCATGAGAGTTATAAGAAAAACTAAGCTGGGGAGAGGAAGAAAGGGTGCTGGCAAGGCCACACTTTCAAACAAAAACAGTGGACAGTAAATATCACAAGGACCTAGGACTAAAGCAGTAGACCTCATGGACTTAGCTCATTTTTGGCAGGTTTAACCTTCTACCCCAGGGTCCCTGGAGCCTGAAGTGGCCCCACTCCAGTAAGCTACACAGAGGATAAGTGCTGTGGGGGCATTTTTGTCAGCTGGGGACCTGCTAGCCAAGAAAATGCCATTTCTAATGAAGTTATTTCTCCTTTAAAGTAAATCAAGCAGAGTTGATTCTGTAAGCGTTACTCAGAGCTGGCAACTCAGCAATTTCTTCCTTTCCTTTTTTGAGCAGGGCAAATAAGGTGAGTGTACACAAAAGATGACCGGAAAAAAGCAGGTTTTTACTCCATGGTCTGAAGCTATAATATAATCACGGTAATAATTATTGCAATTCTTTATTGATTGATTGGTCTCTGCAGATATTGCCACCCTGAGAGATAAGTAGAGAATAACAGAAGACAGTTACCACTGTTAGGAGTTACCTCGTAGTTACAGTAGTTAGAACTACCTGCCTCCTTCTCCGAAGATGTGGTTCACCAGAGACAGGTCATTCTCAAGAGGAAGGAACATCTGAAAAGATGCATAATTTTTTCTTAGCTTAATATCTTTGTTTCATAATTGAAAACAAAGACATCAGTGATTTTCCCTGGATTATGGAATTATTAGCAGTTTAACTCTGCAAGTCATATGTTTATAGTGTTTGAATATTTAAAATATTATATTAATAATTTTTTTTTGAGACAGTCTCACTTTGTTACCCTCGCTAGAGTGCTGTGGCGTTATAGTTCACAGCAACCTCAAACTCTTTGGTTTCAAGTGATCCTCTTTCCTCAGGCTCCTAAGTAGCTGGGACTACGGGAGCCCACCACAAAGCCCGGCTATTTTTTCCAGACGGGGTCTTGCTCTTACTCAGGCTGGTCTTGAACTCCTGAGCTCAGACGATCCACCTGCCTCAGCCTCCCAGAGTGCTATGATTACACATGTGAGCCACTGAGCCTGGCTAATACTTTGTTAATCAGAAGAAAAAGCATTAATTTTATGTACAGGGTGAACATAAAGTTCATGTGCAATTCAAAATAGTTTAACATAGTAAATTGCACATGAACTTTATGTCCTCCATATATGGTATAGGATTTTTTTTTTTTTTTTTGAGACAGAGCCTCAAGCTGTCACCCCTGGATAGAGTGCTGTGGCATCACAGCTCACAGCAACCTCCAATTCCCGGGCTCAAGCGAGTCTCTTGCCTCCTCCTCCCAAGTAGCTGGGACTACAGGCGCCCGCCACAATGCCTGGCCATTTTTTGGTGGCAGCCGTCATTGTTGTTTGGCAGGCGTGGGCTGGATTCGAACCTGCCAGCTCAGGTGTACGTGGTTGGCGCCTTAGCCCACTGAGCCACAGGTGCCAAGTCAGGATTTTATAAACAGAATCAGAAGCACAATGTAAAAGCAAAGTTAAATGTAATTATCTAACATTTTGTTATCTTCTCTGACTTCATTATTTAAATCATTTTAAAATTTCCAAACTTTGAGGTTTGTTGTTGTTCTTTAAATTTTTATTATTTTCAAGTTTACTGCATTGTGGTCAAAGGACATAGCTTGTAAAATTTCTGCTTCTTTGACATTAGTGGAGTTTTCTTTGTAACCTAGTATATGACTAATTTTGAAAGAATATTTCCACATTTATCAGCAAAGAAGGCATATTAAGCATCTCCCATCATCTAGTTCCATACTTAGCATATAGTTGTTAGAAAAATTATTTATTAGTGAGCATGAACAGTAATTAGTTAAATGTTAATTCATCTTATGTATTTATTCAACGCCTCTGTCATTTTATTATTTTGTTGAAAAGCCAGTCTCCTAGTTGATACCCTGCTTTCTTCCCTCACTCTCTTCCTGAATAAAACAGATTTAGGGCAGATATGTTAATATCTTCTATTTCAACTGGAATTCTGACATCTTTCTTTGACTTTCAACCATTTGCATTCTAGCCTTTTCATGCTGTGTAACACACGACATAAATATTTATGTGTACTAGCATTTCACCAGGGATTACATAGTTATCAGTATCATAAACCTCCTTTGCCCCATTCAGTGCATTTCCCCTTGATTTATTTTTTGACTGAAATTCATGACATGACCCTACTTTCTTTGTGTTTTCGTTCATCAAGGAAATTTTAATCCATCCTCCACTCCAAGAACATCTGCATTGTTTTGTTTTAGATGAGTCCTTTTAAAGCAATGTATACCATAATCGGATTTTATTTCTAAACCCAAATAAGGATGTTGGTTTAATTTCTGCCATCTGAATTGTATGCTTTTTCAGTTTTATAAAACCCTGCCATTTCCTTAATTTTGTGTCTTTGGTTAACATTTCTTTGTCTAACTTCCCACCATTAACCATAGTAGTTCTTTGATTCCTTTTTTCAAAACTCATTTTATGTAGGGAGTAGCAGGCACTGTCCTTGGTTCTGAGGGTATGCCCTGAAACAGATAAAAATCTTTCCTTCAAGGTGCTTAGCCTCTGATAGGGAGGCAGACAGTAGGCACACTTACACAGGAAGGGGGCTGGGGGCCTGCCAGGAAAGAACAGAGTGCCATGCACTGTGCCAAGAACTGGCGCCAGGGCGTACTTAAGTCTGGGGCGCTCAACTTGGGCTGTCAGAGAAGGCCTCCCTGAGGCAGATGACAAGAAGGACCCAGACAGATGAATATCTGAGGAACTCTCCAGTCTAGGCAGAGGAAGAGCCGGAGCCAAGGTCCTCAGGTGGGTGTCAAGGAACAGGACGGCCACTGTGTCTGGAGCCTGGAGTAGGAGGTTTGGGGAGAAAGAGTCAGGGAAGGTTTCATCAGGTAATGGCTCAGTCATTTTTAAATGACCACAATGAAGGTTGTGGGGAGAAAGGATGGCAGGGAGGAGAGGAACATTGAATAGAAGAGGTTGACAGTGAGGTGGCCACCAGGCAAGGGGTGACAGATTAGGTAGTGGATATGGAGGAGAAGGGGAGTGTTCAAGGTGTCCTCAGGGGGCAGGACCCAGGGGCTGCATTCCTCCACATCTCTTGTCCCCCCTGTCGTCAGTTGAATTTAGTCATCAGCTAGAGAGTGACTTACAATAGCCAATATTTGCCTCCTTTAACTGGTAAAATATTGTCTCCTTGGAGACTATGAAAACTCAGAAGTTATAATGAAATAGAGTGGCGTTTAAAAAAAATTTTGTGTGTGTGTATACCTTGCTATGGCTTCCATGTTTATCCCCTCTAAAACTTATGTTGAAACTTAATTGCTGTTGTAACAGTCTTAAGAGGTGGGATCTGTAAAGGTGATGAGTCTACAAAGCTCCAGCCTCGTTGGTGGAGTTGGGGCTGTTGTAAAAGGGTGAACTTTCCCTCTTACTCTTGCTTACCCTTCCATCTTCTGTCATGTGATGACATAGCACAAAGGTCCTTGTCGGATGCCAACCCCTTCGTCTTGGACTTCCCAGCCTCTGGAACCAACAGAAATAAATTTCTGTTATGATAAATTACCCAGACTCAGGTGATCTGTTACAGCAGCACAAAATGGACTAAGATAGCAGGTCGGTGTGGCAGCACCTGTAGTCCTAGCTACTCAGGAGGCTGAGGCGAGAGAATCTCTTGAGCCCTATAGTTTAAGATTGCTGTGAGCTACGACGCCATAGCACTCTACCGAGAATGACAAAGTAAGACTCTTGTCTCAAAAACAAATAAACAAACAAACAAAGAAACAAACAAACAGACTAAGACATACACTAACAAGTCTTCAGGGCACATTGCAGAAATCCTGTCAAGGAGAGGGAAAGAGAAATCGCATATACACTAACCTTTCTGGATGAGCACTTGGGTAAATTGTGAGGCCATTTGCTGGGATAGCAGCAGTTTTCAGAATCTTCAATTGGTTTGAAAACCAATATATAAATATACCTGGCTCTGCCCATGTCAGCATGGAATTTACCATGTTTCCTTGTTCCTTGCTCACAGCTTCTGCCCATAGTCTAGCTATTCTTTGTTTATATATTCTGGACTTAAAGTTATATTTGGATTAGTGAATCATTAGTTTTAGACTATATGACTCCTCTTTCAGGAATTATTTTTATGTCTATCATCAGATTTCAATTTTATTTATAGCAATCACTTAGATTTAATCCTATATTTTAACTTGTTTTAACATTTACTTCTCTGTCTTTCACATCATGTCTTTGCCATTCTTAGTGACTAACCTTTCATCTGCTAGAATATAACTCAAAAACTTTTTTTCCAAGAAGAAAAAAGGTCATAAATTTTCTAAACATATGTGTTTCTGAGAAAATCTTATCTCTTTACACATGAATGAGTTCAGAGTTCTTATTTTCTGTGGTGGATTATCTGCAGAGATGGCCCACAACAGTTCTCTCAACCTGCTATATACACATTTGTCACTTTTACCATCAAGAGCTTGGGCCACTTACCCTCCTCTTGAATCTACTCCTGCCTTCTGACTTGCTTTAACCAATAGAATGTGGCAAAAGTGATGCCATGTGACTTTTCCCTTAGGATTTTAATGGCCTGGCAGCCCCATTGGTACCTTCATGAGATACAAAGCTGTGTAAAGAATCTTGGGATTGGCTACTGAATGATGAAACTCTATGTGAGGAGTCTTAGACAGCTTTTGGTCATATGGTCACCCAGCTGAAGCTCTGGGCATCTTGCATGATCCAGCCATAGCTGAGCTTCCAGCTAAATTCAGTCATGTCAATGTCTTATGCTGACACCATGTGGTGCAGAAGAACAACCAGCTGAGGCTGGCTATCTATATAATGACAAAAAATAAACAATTGCTGTTTTAACCATTTAAAGTTTTGAAGGTAGTTTGTTACACAATAATAGATAAGTGATACCATTTCTCTTCAAAACCAATAGATGTTGCTTTATTAATTTCTAATATTTAACCTCAGTAAGAAGTCTAGATTCAGCATGACTTGCTCTCCCTCACATTACAGGCACTGCTTTGAGTGCTTTAAGAATATTTTTTCATCTTCTTAAGTTAAGCAACTTCCTAGGACATCTTAGAATATGAGTATCTTTTCATTGATTTGATGTACAACACAGTTAAGCCTTCTCATCTCTAAAAATTTCAGCTCCAAAAATGTTTCTTTAGTGATATGTTTGATTATTGCTTTTGTTTTATTTGTTCTGATTCCTTTATCTAGACATGGGTTAGCAATTACAGCCTGTAAAAGAAATCTGGCCCACAACCTATTTTAGTAAATAAAATTTTATTGAAACTCAGCCACTTATTTATACATGTATATTGTCTATGGCTTTCATGCTTCAATAGCTGAGTTAAGTAGCTGCAACAGGAATCATCGTATTCAACATGTCTTTTTATACTGATTCTTTGACATCTGGGCCTTGCTGACATTGGAAGAGACTGCCCCTATCAGGGGTAGCTAATTCCTAGAGATAGAAAAAAAACTCTGTCCAGGAATGTGCCTTTCAAATGCAAACTAGACAATCTGAGTCTATACTGCAACCACCTTCTTTTTTTTAATTTTATTTATTTATTTTTTTGTAAGACAGAATTTATTCACAGAAAAGAAAGAAAAGAATACAGAAAACATTAAGGCACCTGTTAGAGGGAGAAAATTCTAGTGGGGAGAGAGAAGCTCTCTCCGTTTCTCTCCCAGTCTTTC
>CAUYON010045686.1:0-34742 GCA_963573935.1 Arctocebus calabarensis
TATGATTTAATAAAAGAAAGAGAGAGAGAAAGAAGGAAAGAAAGAGAGAGAAAGAAAGAAAGAAAGAAAGAAAGAAAGAAAGAAAGAAAGAAAGAAAGAAAGAAAGAAAGAAAGAAAGAAAGAAAGAAAGAAAGAAAGAAAGAAAGAAAGAAAGAAGGAAAGAAAAGAAAGGTGGAGAATGAGAGATCTGACCTGGACGGGAGGGTCTCCACCCTGCCCCTCCAGGGGTCCAGCCTCCTCCTGGGCAGGGTGCCCTTTGGCACCCTGTGCTGGCTGCACCGAGGGTGCCAGCCCAGCAGTACTTCAAGGTCAAAGAGCAGCCTCAGTGACCCAGGACCAGGACGCAGCACGTGAGGGTTAGTAAGGAAGGCAGGAAAGTACCTTGACCTCTTTAAGCCTTTGTTTCCTAATGATGACGATCTCAAAATGCTGGCAAGTTCTTTTTTCTATTCTTGTGATCCTTTACTAAGAAAAATGTGTGTTTCAACTCCATCCAGGTAAACAGAAAAGATGTAAAGTCTCCATCTTTTGGCGGGGTCTCACCTAATATGCACAATGTGAGGGTGTTCAGCCTTCCCCCAGGGTGAAGGCTTCAACTACAACTTGAACCTTATCTTATAATTGAGAACAATGTAACCTAAAAAACTGTACCCTCATATTAATTTGAAATAAAAAAAAATGCTAGTAAAAAAAAAAAAAACGGCTGGCAAGTTAGATGAGATCATGCATCAGGCGCTCAGTATGGGGCCACCTCCTTCCCTGCCTTTCTTTCCCCTCTGTGCAAACCTTGCTCTTCTCATGGACCCTTTGCTCTGCCCCACGTGACACTTCAGATGTCTTACTCAAGGTTTAATTTATAGTTCTTTGGCCTCATTCTCAGAGAATGATACTGGCAGGGCCTGGAAGACCACCCACATGTGCCGGCTGTTCTGATTTCTGCTCTAAAGAGCTCTGAGTGGGAAAGAGAAGATCGGGGAAGAGGCAAGGGCAGAGATAAAGCTTTCCCTCCTTTGCCACTCCTGGGAGATGTTTACAGGGCTGCACAGAGCGTGGCACTGCAAACAACACCCTCACACCTTCCTCCGGCGGGCTGGGGAAGCTCTGCAGGGCCTGTCCCCAACCCCATTCCCTCCCTCCTGCCTCAGGGCCATGCCCTGGCTGTTTGCTTTGCCCGGAGCTGAGCTTTGTATCTCAGCTTAAATGTCACCTCCTTGGAGGAGACACCCTGATGACCGCATCTCAGGATGTCACCCACTAACTCTCTCCACTCTCCCTTCCGTCTAATTCTCTGCATAGAGCACTGTCACTCTCTGATTGAAATGTTTGCATGTGTTTCTTTGCTAGTTGACTCTCCTCTACTGAAGTGTGAGCTCCATGGGGCAAGCACTTGGCCCCTTCACTGCCATGTCCCCAGCTCTGCTCCAAAGCCTGATGTGAGGTTGGCTCAACCATTTCGGTTGAGTGAATAACTGAATGAATAAATGGGTGAACAGATGCATTTATCCAGGGACAAGAGCCCTGAGCAGAAAGGCAGGAAGAGCAAGTAATTGGCTCTGTGGGCAGCCTTGGGTGTGCCTCTCTGTGGGTCACAGGGCTGTTTCCCAACTGAGCAGGAGGGGGCAGACCCAGCGATCCCCAGGGGATGCTGTACTCCAAATAGTCTCAGGCTTTGTTCATAGGATAGAGTGCTGTTGGCATCTTGTCTCCCAAGCTCATAGACATAAAGGGGTTTGGACGAGAAGGGGCATAGGGATGTAAGGAAGAGAGGCAGGGAGGATGAAGGCTGGGCCCACAGGAGAAGGTGATCGCCCTGCATCGTGCCCATGCACCTGGAGACTCCAGAGAAACCTCCTCGGGAAGATTAACCTGGGAGAAAGCTCACTCCATCGGAGTCAGGTGACCTGAACTGCTAGCTCTGCTGTTCTCACAATATGACCTTTGTCAAGTCACTTTCGATTCGCTAGACTTCTGTTAACTCAACTGGACAAGGAGGCAAAATGCCTGCCTCCTGAGTGGGGGTGCAGGGGACGTGGGTGCCTCCAGTCTGGCTGTTGGAACCAGCTTCTCCACACTGGCAGGGGCTGGTCTCCCAGGCATCACCTCCCCCGGCTCAGTTTCCTCATTGATCTCACTGGCCACTAGGCTTCTCTGGTCTTGCCACTTGTCACACTGGCTTATACCTCCCTGTTGCTTGTCTTTCTACCCCATGGATGTGTGAAGCTCACAAGGGCAGGGACTGAGTCCTGCACACTGTTGAATCCCCAGGTCCCAGGCAAGGTCTGACTGATGAGAAGGGCTCGGGGAATGTGCATGAATGAATGCAGGCAAGAGTGAATGAATGAATGAGCATGCTTGGAGTACCCAGTGCAGAAGCAACCAGTCCCAAGGATGCTGACTGCTACACTAGAACTTTCTCTTTCTCTGCACCCCTCAACCTCGCCATGCTAGCCACCCCTTCCCACACACACACATGCCCGTCTGACCTGGCCTTTCTCTCCCTACAGTTGCCCCCAAAGGACCCAAAATCGTGATGACACCCAGCAGAGCCCGGGTAGGGGACACGGTGAGGATTCTGGTCCATGGATTTCAGGTCAGCCCCTCTCTGAGCATCTGAGAGGGTGGAGGAAGCATCCGGGAGGGTGGAGGAAGGGGAAGCATCCCACTAGGCACTATGTCCCGGCTGCCTTCTCCAACTTTCCCTTGACCGCCAGCCACAGACAGTGGGTCACAGTCTCCTAATCTGTGCAGTGGCAGAACTGAATGGTAAAGAGGTGCATGCACTTTTCACTCCCCCATGCAGAACTGGGAGCAGACGCAGCTCATCAATCCTGACATTCTGTCGGGCGCGAGGCGAGGCTCCTTCTGCTCCTGGGCTTCCGGGCAGCCACGCCCAGCCCATCCCATGAGAATGCTCTGCCAACCCTGGCCAGGAATGCCTCTGACCCCTGCCTGCTCCGACCCAACTCTCCCCTGCTCTGGCCAACAGAATGAGGTCTTCCCGGAGCCCATGTTCACGTGGACGCGGGTTGGGAGCCGCCTTCTGGATGGCAGCACAGAGTTCGATGGGAAGGAGCTGGTGCTGGAACGGGTTCCCGCCGAGCTCAATGGCTCCATGTACCGCTGCACAGCCCAGAACCCGCTGGGCTCCACTGACACGCACACCCGGCTCATCGTGTTCGGTATGGGGGGATTGGGGAGGTTGGGATTGAGAAAAAGACCCAGAATGAGCCCTGGCTGGGAGCTATCCCAGGAAGAGGGAGCAGCAAGGGCCCTACATTTGCCCTGAGAGGGAGCCTCACAGGAAGGCAGTCTTTCCCAGTGATTAAAACTATGCAGATTTCAATTCAGAGAGACTCTGGGTTCAAACCCCAGCTCTGCCACGTAGCAGCTGGGCAGCCTTGGGTAAACTACTTGACCTCTCTCAGTTTCTCCAACCCCCAAAATTGCGCGGCTGCCCTCAGACAGGGCATGTAAGCTCCATGAGTTCTGAATCATCCACCTTTGGCTTCTCTTTCTGTGTCTTTCCAATAGAAAACCCAAATATTCCAAGAGGAACAGAGGAATCCACCGGTAAGTCCCTGCCTTCATGACCTCTTGCTTAAGAGCAAGTGATTTCTGAGGCTGCAGGCACCCCTCCCCTACCCTTCAGGCAGGCCTTTAATTTACCCTCTAGTAAGGCAGAGTTGAGGTCAAGGGTGGTCAAGGATGGGCACTAAAATAGTACAGGGGTCTTGCCATGCCTGAGCAGCTGGCTGTAATTCTAGGGCCTCTCCCACTGCACATAGCATCTCTCTTAGCTCAGAGCTCAGCTGTCCCAAGCTCAGGAGGATGTGTCCAGCATTGACCATGGGGCATCCTGGGGCCCTGACCACTTCCTAAGACAGCTGGGAGCACAGACAGATGCCTCATCTGGGTCCCTTTATATTCCCCTCCCAGTATTGCCCCCCACGCATTGCCCCAATGTGAGCACTACCCAAGGGACCCAAACTCTGCTCCCAGACCCTCCAACCCTGCTGTCCCACCCTGAGCCAGGTCACAATTCACCATGGAGGCTCCCATTACTGGTCCCCACTGGCCGATCCTGATGGCCACCAGCAAGCCTGACCTCAGTTTAGCAGGCTTGGGCAGGGACGGGGTCAAGGACAGGCAGGCAGGCCAGCTGGCAGAGCTGGGCTTTGAACCCACCTGGTTCACCTTGATGCTGACGTCCAGGGTCTTTGCGGGGCACCCTGATGCTCTGCCATACTGGAATGGGGACTGATGTGCAGACTCTGACCTCTTCCCTGCTGCCTGGCACAGGTTCCGCATCTGGCCCTGCTGGCGCCTGGCTCACCTTGGTGCTTGCCCTGACAGTGGTTCTGGAGCTGACGTGAAGGCACGCCTGGCCCCCACCACTCCACTGGGCACTGACATCTCCGCAATTGGTTTTCATTTCTTTTCTAAACTATTTCCAGTCTTGTTCTTAGTATCTTTCTGTCTGTGTCTTGGCTTCTTCAGTCAGTTTAATTAAAACAAACAATTTTCCCCACCTTGCTTTGTGGCTGTGCATTTTTTATTTGTTCAATGGCAGCAATTGGGCATCTGCAGGCATTTACTCCTGGCACAGGAGCTGAGAGAGGTGGCAAAGGTGATGGAAGGCACCTCTCCCAAGATGAAGGAGGTTAGGGAGTGAAGATCATTACTCACTAAAGTCCTAACAACCAGGTGTGGGAAGTGGTTAGAGACTCTCATGAAACCCAAGATTCCTAAGTGTAACTGTCAGCCGTTCCACAATAATGCTGCATAACAAACAGACCTAAATCTCAATGGCTGCAACAACATGCACTTATAATTGTTTATGCTCAGGTTGAAGTGGTTCTTCTCATGTGGCCTGGGCTCAGCTGGGCAGCTCTGCCTCAGGCTGGACTCCCAGGTGTGGATTGGCCTCAGGTCTCCCTAATGAGTTTGTTTGTTTCATGGGTGTTTGTTCTAGGGCCCACACAGACGGGAAAGTAACTATCTGACATTTTTTGTTATTTGTTATATCTTATTTTGTTTTCTTTTATTTTTTAAGACAGAGTCTTACTCTGTAGACCTGGCTAGAATGCCATGGCATCAGCCTAACTTATAGCAACCTCAAGTTCCTGGGCTCAGGCAATCCTCTTGCCTCAGTCACCCAAGTAGCTGGGACTATAGGAGCCCATCACAATGTCCAGCTATTTTTAAAGACGGGGTCTGGCTCTTGCTCAGTCTGGTCTCAAACTCTGGAGCTCAAGGAGTCCTCCCCCCTCAGCCTCCCAGAGTGCTAGAATTACAGGCATGAGCCACTATGCCCAGCCACTGAGATTTGATCCTTTTACGGTGGATCATCAAAGTTCAAGAAGAGACCTAAATCATGCAAGCACCTTTAAGGCTTGTGTCATGTCTATGAACATTCCTTTAGCAAAAACAAGTCACATGGCCAAGGCCAACATCAGCAAAGTCACATGTAAGTCAGTGGTAGAGACTCCCCAGAACTTTCTACTTGATCAGGAGATGATTCCTCATGTCATTCAGCTATTAGTTTTATGGGGTAGGATTCAGAGTCCAGCCCACTCCTGCCTCAAGGTCTTTGCTCTCCTGTCCCATGTATACCTAGAATTCTCTTCCCTTATGCAGGGCTGACTCCTGTCTGTATTCAAACGGCAGCCTGCCTACCACCTCAGAGAGACCTACCTGACCATCACATCCCTCTCCATCACACTACCCTCAACTTAACTATCCGCATGACATGCATGCCACCTGACACTTTTGCTATTTTCTTATTTATTTATTGGCAGTCTTCCCCCTACCCTCAGCCAGAATGTTGGCCCCAGGAGCCTGGGGACTGCATCTGTATTTTTCACTGCTGTATCTTCAGCACTTAAAACAGAGCCTGGCACCAGGCAGGTGCTTGATAACTAAGTATTGAGTGAATGAATGAATGAATGAATGACTCAGCAGCTCTGAAGGGTCTACTAAGGGCCAGGCCCTGTGCAGGGAACCCAGGCTATAGAGATGAGTCGGACTCTGCTCTCAAGTTGCATACAGTTCAGTGAGCAGGAAACATTGACTCAGCTAACCAGTGGTGATCACACCGTGACAAATGACCAGCACAGGCACCTCCTCTGTACTCTGGAGCCTTGAGGTGGGAGGGATGAGTCAGAAGCGACAAAAGAGAACAAATGACGAGGAGCAGAACTTTGAAGGAAAAACGTTGGCCAGACAGAGAATGGCGGAGAGGATTCTAGGCAGGGAGGATGGCATGAGCAGCTGGGACTGAGGATGATTTGGTATGTATTTGGGGAAAAGATAAGTAGTTGTATCAGTGCTTCTGAAAGCATGTTAATTTACACAACAAATATTTACTCAACACTTACAGTGGGTCAAGAAGTGTGATGAGTGCTAGAGATTAACTAAGAACACAGGCATATGGTGCTCGTATCAGTTCTATTGCCACATGATGCTGTATAACAAACATCCTCAGAATGTCGTAGCTTAAAGCAACAGCTGTTTCTTATGTCTCCTTAGGCTGTGGCCAGCTGCTGAGCCAAGCCAGGTTGGGCTGATCCAGCCTGGGCCTCACGCTTGCATTCATAGTCAGGTGCAGGGAAGCTGAGGGGGTTGGTCTAGAGTGACCCTGGCCAGGTTGACTCAATTTTGCTCACTCCCCAGGAAGCTAGCTAGCCCAGTGTAGGTAGATGAACAAGACAGAAAGCCAAGGTACACAAGACCATTCTTTTGTGGTCTAGAGTACCCTGCATACTATCACTTCTCCTGCACTTTGGTGACCAATACATATCCCAAGGCCAGTTCCAATTCAAGCAGTAGAGAAATAGATTGTATTTTGCAATGGGAGGAGCTGAGAAGTCACATCCGTGGTGGGTGGATACAGGGGAGGAAGAATAACTAGAGCTGTGTTCATGGTCTACAATGATGGCCCTACATTTCAAGATTGAGGTTCTAGAATTCTGGTCTCCTATGTACCATGTCACAAGCTGTCATTTAAGCTGGGAAACCCCAATGCCTTCTCATAACAATTTCTCTTTGAAAAATATAACAAATAAATCCATCCATTCATTCATTAAATATTTGCATGCCCACCTTTTGCAAGTGGATAGTAAAGTCACCTATGGATATAGATGATTTTCAGTTGCTGAGCGCTCTCAGATATTCATCAGTGTGTGAACATCCAGACCAGATCAGCAGACAACAACCACATCATACCTCCAATCTCTGCAACCTACTTCCTTCTTCCCCACAGCCCTGCTGTCTCACAGGATCCACCTGCCCTCTCTGTTACCTGCCAGCAATTCTACATAAGCTTCTGTTGCAAGGTGCCTTTGCCTATTTTCTGGAAGAAATAACAACAGCAACAACAACAAAACCAACTTATTCCCTCTCTTTGCCTTAACAGAGGGAAGCGCATGTAGGCATGAAATTGGATTGCTTTGCCCTATTAACAGCATGGTTGTTGGGCTCCACTGACCCCTGAGGTGCATGAATATCTCAGCAGCAAGTGGATGAACCACAAAAAGTGGCAAGAAACACGCCCAGAGGGAGCCAGCTGGGAGGCTAGAGGGCTACAGAGGGTGGGGCAGCTGCCAGCTTTTGGCTTTGAATTTGAAGACTCAGAGCCTTGAGCAGCTGGAAGAGGTGGTTTATTCAGCCTGGGATTGAGGGCTGGGGATGGGGTATGGAGGGGTGAGGGAAACAGAGCCCAGCTTGAGAGAGGAGACGGATCCTCATTTATCCACCCACTTGTTCACTCCCTCATTTGACAGACCCCTGAGCATCACCCAGACAGGCCTGCACCAGGCAGGAGAAACACAAAGACAACTGGGCAGGCCCTGACCCTAAAGAGCTAAGGATCCTTCAGGAGTGACAGATGGGGGGTCAGGGGAGGACTGCAATTCCTTGTGACAAGTACTGGAATGAAAGTCTGAAGAAGAGGCAGTCAGGGCCCAGAAAGGGTGAGAGATTGTTCTGGCACAGGGATGCCAGAAGAGCCTTCTAGGAAGCGGTGACAGAGCAGCTGGGCTTTGAAGGATAAGACAGGGCATCAAAGTCAACTCTGCCACCTTCATGTTTTGACCCCAGCTTGGTTCAGATTCCTTGGCTGTCTCTCAGACAGCAACCCAAATGCCACAGGTCTTAAGCATCCCTGAGCTCTGGTCTTATTTTTATTATTACTGAGGGACATAAAATTAAAAAAAAAAAAAAAAAAGGTAGACTGATTAGTCACAAGGCTTCTGTTCCCCACCAGACCACCATGTTCCTAATCCCTTGGAAACTGCACCCACCCATTTTTCTTCCCAGTCATGAGTCCTGGTCCCCACCTGCCCTCTGCAGACCACCCAGTGGTGTTCAGGCCTTACAGAGATCCACTGGGGTGGCTGGCTGTTCCTTGGCCCAAGGTGACTGCTGATCCTGGCTGGCTTCAGGTTGCACAGAAGATGCAAAGACATCAATGGAGCCACTGCCCTTGACACTCACCCTATCAGCCCCAGTGTCCGTCCCCCACATGGCCTACACCTACCCACTTAGCATTCTCCATGTGTGGCAGCTCCAAAATGGGGGTCTTTTCACTGGCCTGGGCTCTTCAAGTGTGAACATTCAGGGTCCTCCCCATCACTCAGGTCACAGGAAGCCAGGGAGGCCTGTGACTCATTCCATCACTGTTCCTTCCAGGGAAGAGGGCTGGGGAGTCTATTTGGCTGGGAGACTGCAAGAGAAACAAGGTCTCTGCAGCCTTTGGGGTACACATCTCTGGGGCCCAACAGACCCACCCCAAAGGGGAATCACATGCTCCTCTGCTCTGGCCCCACTCACCTCCGCAGACAACAGACATTTATTCCTCTTGCTTCTACCCTGGCCAGGGCTATCAGCCAAACAGGAGAGGGCCTGAAGGACCTGTCCACCCACAGATGACCAGGACCCCAGCAGCCAGCTCTGCCCTGGGTCACAGTCATCTATCTTCAGGGAGCACGAAGCAGCGACCTAAGAGCCCCCATGTGCCCCCAGGAGACAGTGGCACAGGGCTCTCATATCTGGAGCCCTGACCCCAGAAAAGCTGTACATTTTATCAAATGCACAAGGGAACACAGAGCTGAGAAAACAGGAATGGGTCCCTGGGCTCTGCCCCTGGCAGGGATGCTGGCAGCCCTGGGAAGCCCCCAAACTTGTTCCCACCCACCCCCGCCTCCATCCCCTCTCCCCTCCTCTGTTTCTCTCTGGACTGTACATTTCCAGGGTGGAGGCAGGATGAGCAGGCCGGTGGTAGGGTCTGACTCCCTCAGGAGCCCTGCAGTGACATGAAAATTAAAGCGTAAAGAGAGGGGCAGAAAGAGGGTTAGGGTTAGGGGTTAGGGTTAGAGGTTAGGATTAGGGTTAGGGTTAGGGTCAGTGCTGGGAAGGTGAGTCGGGGAGAGCAGAAGGGGATTGAGGGGGGTGGGGAGAGCTCAGAGAGAAGAGAGAGAGGACAGAGGGCAGTCAGTGTGCGGAGACGTCTGGGGCCTCAGGCTCAGACATCCAGGGAGACAGAAGGCTCTTCCAAGGATGTAGGGCAGGGTGGAAGGGGCAGAGAAGGGGTCACTTGGGGGAGGGCTCCTGGAAGAGACAGAAAGAGGCAAAGCTCAGCACTGAACAAGGTGGAGAGAAAACTAGGGAAGCAGGGACGGGGATAAAAAGGAGACCAGAGCCTGAGGACACAGTGAGACAGAGAGAGACAGAGAAACAGGACAGAGCACACCAAAAGACAGAGACAGAGGACAGAGAAACAGAGACATAGAGAGAGACAGAGAGAAAAGAGAGGAGGGGAGAGGGGACAAGAGGAGGGGGTGAGTGGGGAGGAAAGAGTCTGAGGCAGAGTCAAGGTGGGTGAGACCCAAAGAGACACGAGGGGAAAGAGGGAGTCCGGCCTGGGAGCGGGGAGCCAGACTGGAGCAGGGAAGTTTTCCAAAGGCATTTAAGCTGTTGTGTCAGCGATTACGCCCTTGGCCTCCTCCAAGAACGACAGGCCTGAGTGATGGGTGGAAGGAAATTGATGTGCAAAATACATGCGTTTCTTCCAATGGGGCGGCAGATCTAAATGTCAGTGGGCACAGCAAGCCCTGCCCGCCAGCTGCACCTGACCTTGGGGCTGCAGCTGCCCCTGCACCTCTGCTCCTCTCCATGCCCTGTCCCAGGCAGCTGCTGGCAGGGAGCAGTGGCAGTGGGGGGCCTTGCAGTCCCCATCCCAGGCTCCCACACCTCTTATTCCACCAGGCCTAGAGATTTCAGAGCTGCAGACCAAAGGCACTTTTGAAGAGTCCCTTTCTACACCGGCCCTCCCCTCCAACTTCTCAAACTCAACCTCCTCTGGGGAACCTCCCTTTTCTGACCACAGGGAAAGTCCTTCCTTAAACTCTTATCCCAGGCTGAGAGGAGGGGGCTTCTCCTCTAAGAGGAGTGTGGCAGAGTGGTGCAGTTCAGCGGTCCCACCTGTGTCTGATGTCACTATCTCAGCTCCATCACCTACTCTCTCTGTGACTCCCACAGTGAACTGACCTCTCTGTGCCTCTTCCCTCTCATATGAAATGGAGAGTCAGTGTCATTCACCCCAGAGGTTTAAATGAACAAAGAGTAGAAAGTCCTTAGGGCAGGGCCTGGCCATCATAAGTGCTCAGTAAGTGTTAGCTATCGTGATGCTTCTGGTGCAAGGTGAGAGCAACAGAATCACAGAAGATGCCTGGAAGCAGAGTGGTATGGGGAGTTGGGGGGCACGGGGAGAGTTCTAGATCCTTGCACAAGCAGTGTGTTCCCTGAACTAGCAGCACCAGCATTCCCTGGAAGCTTGAGAGAAATAGAAGACCTCAGCCAGGGTTGGTGGCCCACGCCTGTAATCCTAGCACTCAGGGAGGCTAAGGCAAGAAGATTCCTTGAGCTCAGGCGTTTGAGACCAGCTTGAGCAAGAGCAAGAATCTGTCTCGACTAAAAATAAAAAAACTAGCTGGACTTTGTGGCAGGCATCTGTAGTCCCAGCTACTTGGGAGGTGGAGGCAAGAAGATTGCTCGAGCCCAAAAGTTTAAGGTTGCTGTGAACTATGATGCCACAGCACTCGACCAGGGCAACAAGGCGAAACTCTGTCTCAAAAAGGAAAACAAACAAACAAAAAGAAATACAGGATCTCAGACCTGCCCTGGACCTGCACGCTAGGAATCTGCATTTTCACAAGGCCCCAGGTCATTTGGGTGTCCAGTCAAGTTTGGGAAACCTGCTCTTGGCCTAGGGAGACCAGATTGAGGGTTACTTGGGGAGCTGGAGCAAGACATGCTAA
Organism: Arctocebus calabarensis; assembly: GCA_963573935.1. NCBI lineage: Eukaryota > Metazoa > Chordata > Mammalia > Primates > Lorisidae > Arctocebus > Arctocebus calabarensis. Next base: position 11,316 of record CAUYON010045686.1, read on the forward strand.
GAAGGGCAGTCCTGGCCGGGCAGCGGAGGCCCTAGGGTGTCCCCAGCTCTGACCATCTGTCACATCCCGTGCTGGGTTGACTGATCCCCAGTCTCCAAATTAGGGGAAGAAGCCCAGGGATGGAGTGGCGGGCTGGGCACAGAGAGCTGTAGCAGGGTGATGGGTGCCAGGGCTGACTCCTCAGGGCAGAGGGAAGCCCTAGCTCTCTAGGAAGGGTGGCTATGTGACGGGAGGGGCAGGGGGCAGGCCAGGCACTCAGTCAATGTCAGCTCCCTTCCCTCTTTGCTTCCTGGAGGCTGTCCCAAGGCAGGTGGTACTTCTAGATATTCCAATGATCTCGAGCTGGGTGGTTCAAGAGCAGCATTTTAAGAGGTGGACTGTAAGACCAAACTCCTCTGGATTGAAATCCTGGCTTGGCTATTGACTAGCTGTGTGACCCCAGACCATTTACATAACCTCTCTGTGCTTTTGCGACCTACCCATTCTAAATAATGAGAATAACACACACCATAGGCTACTACGAGAGCTGAGTGAGAAAGTGCACATGAAATACTCAGAACTAAGTCTGGCGTATCTCACGTGCTCAGTAAATGTTGCCTGTTCTTGTTACTCACTTGGTACCAGGTGCTAACATGAATCTCCGGCCTTTAAAACTAGGCAAAAGAGATCACCTGGGGCTCCTTACTCTTCCCCCAAGGTCATTGTCTTCCCCAGATCATCTGTTTATAAAAGGAGAGGAACAAAGGGAAGAGAAATTTGCATTTACTCACCAAGATTCTTTGAGAAGTTGTTTCCATCGGCCTACACATCACCCAGGTAGGGCGGGTATCACTGCACTCAATAAATGGAACAAGAAGTGACCTCAAGGGGCAGAAGGGACTTGCTAGAGTCACGCAGCTGATAAGCAGGGATCACAGATGGCAGCACCACTCTCTCTACACACATACCTGCCTTCCTGATGCCACACACGGCCACTGTGTCACCATCCCTCTGAGGCTAAAAGACTTCAACTGACACCAGCAGAGAAGGAGGGCAGGCAGAGAGCCCTCTCCGCTCTGGCCAGCGACAGCCTTAGAGCGGGCTGGCTCAGCACCACCCCAGACTCTTGGTCTCCTGAGGGCCCACCTCTTTGCCCCAGAGGAAAAAAAAACCTCTTCTTTCCAGGGGAAGCTGAAAGGCTCGTGAAGTCTCCACCCAGGGCGGATTTGGGAAAACAGAGGCCCTGAGCAACCCCATCCCCTTTAATTACACTCAATTGTCTAGTAAAGAAAATATTTATACAGCCTGTGGGTCCCCTTTTTTTACCTGTTGGGTTCTGGAATCTACCTCAGGGAAGAATTCCAAGGTGACCCAACCTCTTACAGGGAGAAATACAAGGTCAGGACAGCCTCCTAAGAGACAGGGTACATGTCCTAAGTTGGGCTGATGTCTGAGCCTGGTGGCCTCTCCTGCAGCCACTTCCCGGGAATGGGAACGGCCTACCAGAGAGGGCAGCCTGTCCTCGAGGAAAATGGCCTTGTCACACACACCGCCACGGCGTTCTGGACTCTGCCCTGGGATCTAACAACTTCAACGGCTTCTGCCTGAGGTTCTGGACAGTCCAGGTTTTAAACAACTTTGCCCTGCTCTGAACCTGCATCTGCCTTGTTCTTTTTCTCCATTTCCCCTAAAACGTGTGAGCGTGTGCGAGTATGTGTGTGTGTGTGCGTGTGGGTGTGAGTGTGTTGCGGTGGTTCCTAGGGGACTATTAACTAAGAATAATTTATCCAAGAAATTTGTTATGTTAGAATTACCAATTAGATATGATTATAACTTACCATGGCTAACACCGCACTACTGTTGGAAATCTGAATCCCATTAAAATCTAATTAGCATATATTAAGTCGAAGGCATTTTTACTGCAGTGCACCAGCAGGTTTGTGCTACGACCAGCCAGGCTCAGGGACTCACTGTCCACTTTGGCATGCCAGCCACGGTGCCCACAGCACCCGGGTGGGTGCCAGGCGGCCCACAGGCAGCTTTTCTCCTGCTGTCCTGGCAGCAGATGGTCCAATAGAAAGGGGCAGCTCCAGACATGGACTTGACATCTGAGCTTCTGTCTCTGGATGAGTGGTTAGAATCTGCGGAGAGGCTACTCTGATGGGTGACTAGCCCAGCCATGGTACTGTGGGGTCAGTGCTCTGGGCTAAGAGAATGGAAGTGATTTTGGCAGCCCCTGGTAGCTAGCCAGCCTGGTGGCTGAATGCCAGTATCCCAGAATATATCCTGCTATATCCTAGTACCTAGCAAAGCCCACACACACACTAACAGCACTCGCTGAGCCCTTGCAATGAGCTAGTCTCAAACCTCACAAGAACTCCAAGAGAATGGTAGTACGATTATGCCCATGTGACGTATGATGAACTTGATACTCAAGGTTAAAGAACTTGCTCAAGGTCACATAGCCAGTAAGTAGCAGAGTCAGCATTTGAACCCAGGTTGTTTTTCCTTTTGTGAAGCTCAGTCTCCTGACAACCCTCTGGGGGGAATGAATGAGGTCTGCCATCCAGGTGCAAGTCAGACTTTGCCAATGCCTCTCTCTGCCAGAAGGGGGAGGCAGTGAGAGAGTGGGGAGCCCAGGGCGAGGCAGGCTGTTGAATGGATGTCACCGGCAAGGTCTCTAGGGGACATTCAAGGGGTGGGCAGAGATGTTGCTCCATAGAGATTTGCTGAGTGTAGTCATCCTGACCACTATTTTTTGAGTTTTTTCAGGAAACAAACATTCTTTTTTTTTTTTTGAGACAGAGTCTCACTCTGCAGCCCAGGCTGAGTGCCATGACATCAGCTTAGCTCACAGCAACCTCAAACTTCTTGGCTTAAGCGATCCTCCTGCCTCAGCTTCCCTAGTAGCAGGGACTATAGGCATCTGCCACAATACTCACCTAATTTTTCTATTTTTTTGTAGAAACAAGTCTTTTTCTTGCTCAGGCTGGTCTCAGACTCCTGAGCTCAAGCAATCCTCCCACCTGGGCCTCCTAGAGTGAAAAAAAAAAAACTTCTTTGGTGAAAAAGCTTGCCAAGCGTGGTAGATTATATTACGGTTCAGCAAATACTTACTTTCTCCCCTACTATTCTGTAAGTTGAGTGTAATTATCTCCAAGATGGTGTTTACCTCTCCCTCTTCGTACTATGAATGCTAGGCATGGCCATGTGGCCTATTCCTGGGCCAAGTGAGAGCAGAGGCCTCCCCAACTGGCTTTCTCTCTTGAACATCTGTTGTCTCGTGCTGGGGCCCCGGGCAGCTGAATACAAAGAGGATTAGAAGTACACGAAACAGTCTAGGGGCCCAACCCTCCTATGGAGCTAATCCCAGCCTAGATCAGCTGACGCCCAGTGGACCATGAGTGAGGAATAATTGCTTGTAGGATGCCTCTGCATTGTGGGGTGGTTTGTTACACAGCAATAGCTGACTCGTTTACCAGCAGGCACCCGGATGTGAAAGAGACGAGAAGTAAGCTAGTGCAGTGGCATGCAGAAAAGGGGACAAGGTCCTGCTCTCTGGCCACATATGCTACCTTCCTGTCTGTCACCAACAGCCTCATTTCTAATGAACATCCTCAGCAAATGATGTATGCCAGGTAAATTCTCCCTCCTCGCCCCATGCCTCTATCTCTTCTGGGCTTCTTCCCAGCTCTGTTCAAGTTCCCCCTACCACCTGCTCAGTATCCCACAAAACACATGCTCACCAGAGACCTGGGACCTACCGTGCTCACAAGTCACCTCCTCTGAGAAGCCTTTGGGCTTCAACCCCCTACCCTGGCCATCAGGCTCCCTTCCTTTTGCCTTTGCTGCTGCCAAGGGGGTGAGAGGTGCCAGGGAGGCTTCCTCAAGAGCTATCCTGTCCCATCTGCCATCCTTTCAGCACTGCCACATGGAAGACCATGCCCATGTCCCCTGGCCCTCCACATCTTCCTGCACAACTGGGCAGGCTCCCCGACCCAGTTCCAATCCTGCAGGAGGAAGAGAAACCCCAGAGGGGCACAGCACTTGGCTGAGCCACATGAAAAGTAGGTGATGAGTGTTCTTCCAGGTCCCAGAGAACCTCAGCTCAGGGAAGAGTGATGGGTCTGAGGGTCAGGGCCCAGGCCTGAGCAGGAGCAGGTGTCAAGAGAAGACACAGGACAGAGCGTGGTGGAGAGCTGACCCTGCCTTTGGGGGTAAGCAGCATGGCTCTGCCCTGCTTTGTGGAGTCCAGGGAACATTTGAACAGCCCCTGCTCCTTCAGCCTCTGTGCTGAGCTGACACTTCCATTGAAATATCTGCTAAAACCTCACTAGGCTCAGTTTACACAAGACGGAGGGGTGCCTCCACCATCTGTGGGCACCAGCTTAGTGACTTATAAGTTACCAAAAGATGACCAGGGCGTAGATAGCCATATTCGTTTGCTAGTGCTGCCTTATCAATGTACCACAGGCTGGGGGCCTTAAACAGAAATTTAATTTCTCACAGTCCTGGGGGCCAGAAGTCCGCAATCAGGATTTAGCAGGGCTGGTTCCTTTGGAGGCCTTTCTCCTTGACTTGGCCATCTTCTCCTGTGTCTTCACATGACCTTCTCTCTGTACCATGTCTGCATCATAATCTCTTCTTATAGTGAAGTGTTAGATTAGGACCCCCACGACCTCATTTTATTTAATCATCTCCTTAAAGACCCTATTTCCAAATCATCACATTCTGGGGCCCTGGAGGTTACTATTCCAACATATGAATGTAGGAAACATAAGGAATGTCACCCATTCACAGGGCTCTGTTATCCCAACTTTTTTTTTTTAAATCATAGCTGTGTACATTAATGCAATCTTGGGGTACAATGTGCTGGTTTCATATACAATCTGAAATATTTTCATCGAACTGGTTGACATAGCATTCATAGCCTTTTCTTAGTTATTGTGTACAGACATTTATATTCTGCATTTAGTACGTTTCACCTGCACCCTTCTACAATGCATCGTAGGTGTGGTCCCATCAATTATCCTCCCTCCACCCCTCCTCCTCCCTCCCCTCCCCTCTCTTGCCCTTAGGTATATATCCAGAAGACCAAAAATCAAATTATAACAAAGATATTTGTATCAGAATGTTTATTGCAGCCCAATTCATAAATGCTAAGTCATGGAAGAAGCCCAAGTGTCCATCAACCCACAAATGGATTAATAAAATGTGGTACATGTACACCATGGAATATTATGCAGCCTTAAAGAAAGATGGAGACTTTACCTCTTTCACGGTTACATGGATGGAGCTGGAACATATTCTTCTTAGGAAAGTATCTCAAGAATGGAAGAAAAAGTACCTAACGTACTCAGCCCTACTATGAAACTAATCTATAGCTTTCATATGAAGGCTATTATCCCAACTTTTAAATCCCAGACCCAGATATTTCTCTGGGAGCCCCGAGGCACTCAGCCCAAGGGAAATCACCCAACCTGGGGTGAACGGCTCCCACTTCACACCCTCCCACACATTCTCAGGTCCTGAGAGTTGAGACAGCATCACCTGTGGGGGACACACTCCACCCAGCACAATGCCCCCTCCAACTGGGAGCCCACAAGGTCTGTTTCTCTGGGCCCCCAGAGCAGGGCAGATGGGACAGGGGCAGCTGACTGTAAGAGCTGTCTGCCTACCCAGCAGAGGGATGAACAGCCCTGTGGCTGCAGGGTGAGCAGAAGCAGGTGGTCAGAAAGAGGGGTGGGCTTTGTGATCCCGGGCACACACAGCGACCTCTGCTGCTGGAATTCAGGGCCCACCATGGGAGTGCACAAGAAGGCACTCAGGGTACAGACCCCCTCTTTTTCTCAAACTGGGGGCTGGTGACAGGGGTACGTTCAGCTTCTAAAAAATCCAAAAGCTGTACACTGAGGACTTGGCGCTTTGGTTGTGTTGAACAAGACTCGATTTCCTGGTCCTGACAACGTTCTGTCATTAAGATAGCCTTGGGAAAAGCTGGGTGAAGCGTTCATGGGAACTCTCTGTAACCGTTTTTATAGCTTGTGAGTTGTGTGCGTCTTAAATTATTTCAAAATAATGTTTTAAACACTATGAGAAACAATAAAAGCAAGGGACGTTAGGTTTATTTTAAGATCCTGTAACATCTCTAGCCCCGGAGGAGTTGAAATAAACTGTAAATTTAAAAACAAAAAAGATTTCTGCACTTTTCTATATTTATGTTATGCTTCAATTAAAAGTTAAAAAATAGCCTTTTGCCAGTCTCTGATTTTATCCAAAGGAAATGAAGAGACGTGATACTCACAGAGCACGTACTACGTGCCAGCTATTCGAAGGCCTTCAGCCTGGGTTATCCCATTCATTACTCTGAAAGAGGGCGAGATTATTGTCTCCATTTGCAGATGAAGAAACTGAGGCTCAGAGAGCTCAAAGCAGCTACCTAAGGTCACACAGCCTATTCAGGGCACTGCTAAGTTTCCAACCTGATGATCAATGTGGTCTGCTAAAGCCCCACCCTTGTCCCTGCTCCTGCTTGAGTCACCCTGAAGTACACCTCTCCCTCCCCAACCCCCACTGCCCTGGACTGCCTTGCCCTGACTTAGGATGATACACCAAGGTCCTCAACCACTCCCACTCCCACCAGCAAAGCAGCTACTGTGGGTTTTGTGGGAAACCCCACCTGCCAAGCTCCCTTACTGGGATCAACAATTGGATCATTATTAGCACCATTAATTGCAGTACTGAGTATGCAGCTGGCTCTTCTTAGGTCCCCACAGATCCCCCCCCAGCACACTCCATGCAGGACCTACTCCCTCCCACAATCCCCCAACACATATGTACACCCTCAGCACCCAAGTTCCCAAGACACTTGGAGCTTAGACAAAATTAACTCATTTATTCAACCACCCCACTGAGCTGACTTTTGCTTATTGCCGCAGACCCTAAAATTACCCCAGTTTATCATGTCCTCTGGAATTTTGGCTCAGGCAGCACTTTGGGGATTTGCAAGCATGTGGGACAAAAGAACAGCTGGAGGAACTGGAGCTGATGCTGGTAATTCCAGCCTTGAAGGTCATTTCCCTCAGGCAGACTGAGACCAGGGGAGAACACAGAGTCGCCTGTCGGGGGAAGTCAGTGGATCTGCGTTAGGAGGACATAACCGAGATTCAGCTTGTCTGGGTCTTCCCACCCTGACAATCACCAAGAAAATGTTATAGACTGCTTGCTCTGCAGGATGCTAACAAGTATTCTTCCCAAAGGACTTCACGAGCAAGCCACTTTGAGAGAAAATCCTTGCTGCAGGACTTATCAGAGCCTTTACTATGCAGCCGTGCCTTGAGTCTCCTTAGGGCTTGTCTAAGGCAATGTTTTCCACACTCCTTTGGAAAGTCCCACAGAGATGAGCTGGTCCAAGGCCTTCAGCACAGATGCATCTTGGGGGCAGTTCTGGGGATGCAAGATGGAGATGGGAAAAGAAAGAATCTGAAGTGGTGGTGAGGTAATAGGCAGAAATATTACTGTTTCTATTTTGCAGATGGGAAAAACTGAGGTCCCAAGAGGGAAAAGGATATGCCAGATCAGCAGGCAAATGAATGACCGAGCTGAGCCTAAACCTCTAGCCCACTGTTCTTCCCTCTGCTGCTGAGGTTTGGATATTTGACCCCTCTGACTTCATGCTGAAGTTTGGTTCCCACTGTTAATGGGAGGTATCTGGGTTGTGGGCGTGGATCCCTCATGAATAGATTAGTCCTCTGGGGGCAAAGGGGAAGTGAATTCTCTATTAGTTTCCATGCAAGCTGGTTGTTAGAAAGAGCCTGGCATTCTTTCTCTCTTGCGTCCACTCTGTGCATGTGATCCCCCTGCACAAACCCTGCCCACTTCACCTTCTGCCCTGAGTGTAAGTTCCCTGAAGCCCTCCCCAGAAGCAGATACCAGCACCGTGTTTCCTGTTCAGCTTGCAGAACCGTGAGCCAAATAAACCTTTTTCTTCATAAATGACCCAGTCGCAGGTGTTGCCTCATAGCAACGTGGAAGGACTCAGACATCTGCCCAGGGATGAGGTGGTGGGTCCCATGCAGGGGTTGTACCTTGTACACCGTACACCAGGCCCGGCGGGGAACTAGCGGAGATCTATGCATAACTGTATAACCTGCCGTAATGCTTACGAAGCTCTTTCAGAACTGTTCGGCATCCTTTTTCATCTCTACAATCTTTCTCTAAATCATAGGCATTATGGCCTCATTTTAAAGAGGAAGCCGCTGCTCCTCAACAAGGACATGTGATTTGTCCAAGGTTGCAGGTATCATTGTCAGCAGACAAGGATTTCCCTCCTGGGATCCCAGGATCCCGATCCCCTGCCAGCTTTCCCTCAAGGGCCCTCTGGGTCTCGCTCGGTTCAGTGCCTCATCTCTCCTGCTCCAAGTGGCCAAGCTGTGCAGAGGGAACCCTGGGCCTGGGGCCTGGTGCAGGGTCCCCCAGGGGAGAACCCAAGAGGGGCTATTGGGGTCCAGAGCACCCATCCTCATGCATCTGAGATGCTATGCCTCCCTGCTACCTCCTTCCTTCCCACCCCTGCCAAGGCCAAATTCAGCCCTGAGCACAGCAGGAGCCCTTAAAGAGGGGTCCCCTCTTTTCCCATTAGTAAAGGGAGCGATTGCCTGAGATGTGGATCTAACTTGCTTGGGAGAGAACAGGACTCTTTGTTGCAAATAAGTCAGGTCTGGAGTGATCAAATCACTTCTCAGGAGTCTCACAGTGACCAGAGGTGGAATAGATCAACCCGCTGTTTCCACCAGACCAGTGAGTGAATCTCCAACTTCAAAGTGCACAAATCTCCAATTTGGTGCAGAAAAGAGTCAGCAGAGCGGCCTGAGGCCACCGTCCTTTACAGGGCTGCTTTCAGGGCTGGCCCTAGGATGGCATCAGGCAGCTTGGTTTTGGGAGGGCCCCCACCTTTCCCTGATGAGAGTGGCTCACGATTTACAAACTGTGCCTGCAAAGAGCGTGGCTTGTGCTGACACCCTGCTTTGCTTCTGAACTTGTACTCAAACCCTGGGCACCTCGTCACTAACAGGCTTCCTTGGCAAACAGCACTTCCTGTGTACTCTCACAGCTCATTGCTGGAGGAGTTAAGAGCATCTGCGTGACTCCCTGGGAGAAGACCCTGGAAGGGTGTCCCGGTTTCCTCCAGACTTCCCCCCAGGCACCTTTTTCCTCTTTGCTGATTTTACTTTGTGTGATTTCTCTGCAATACATCTCGCTGTGAGTACAACCTTGAGTCCTCCTTACAAATCATCAAACCCGATGTTGGTCTTGGAGACCCCGACACAAGGAGAGGTTACAGTGTTGATTCTGGGTCAGCCACTGCTATGGTCTAAATGTTTGTCCCCAGAATTTCTATATTGGAACCTAATCTCTAATGTGACAGTATTAAATGGGAGGACATTTGGGACGTGGTTAGTTTTGCCAAGAGGGCTCTGTCCTCACAAGTGGAATGAGGGTCCTTATGACAGAGACCCCCAAGAGCTAGCCAGCCCCTTTCATCATGGGAGGAAGTTGTGAGGAGACTCTGAACTTGAGCCAGAGAACAGCCCTCATCAGACACTGAGCACGCCAGCACCTTGGTCTTGGGCTTCCAGACCTCCTGACTGTTGTTTTAAGCCATCGGGTTTATGGTATTTTGGTCTAGCAGCTCAGACAGACTAAGACATACAGTCCCTGAATTCCAATCCAGTGGGTCTAGAGAAGACGCCCAGAAATCTGCATATTTGCACATACTTTGGGTACTCCTGAGACCGGGCCTGTGGACTCAGCTTTGAGAAATATGGATTGCAAAAATAAAAAAAAATTTAAAAAAAAGAGAGAAACATGGATCGCTGAGCCGTGGTGGACAAGACAGTGAGGAACAGATTTCCTGGGAAGCCTCCTTCTCTGAAAATGTCCCTGTGCCATCTGTGGATGATAACACTGTGGAGGTGTCTGTGTCACCAACTTTCTACTCTGATCCTTTCCTGAAAAATTGCCCAGAGCTGGGCCCTGACACTGTTCACTGGGCAGGTCCCTGTCACCTCCCTAATCGCCCTGGAGGCTCCAGATGAAGAGGTTCAGAAAGAGGGGACAGGGAGCCTAATTGGCTGCCAGGGACACAGGACTGCTGAGAGGGAGCCTGGGGTGTGAGCTGGCTCTTTCTCTCCAGCCTCTCAGACCCAGCAAGTAGTAGCAGACCCCTCAGTGCACGGGGAAAAGTGAGATTCTCTCTGGACTTGTAGAATCAAAGCTCATCCCGGGTAAAGTGCACATCACTTTCAAGAAGGTGGCGGCTGCTGGAAGAAGAGAGAGTTGTCAGTGTCAACCTGGCATCTGCACGAATGGCTGTTTGGCCTCTATGCACACCTCAATTCATGATCCCACGGCATTGTCTTGGGGTGTTTAAGACCAGTAGGCACCAGGCACCATTGATTACTCAGCGAACATTTCTTGCACACCTACTAGGTGTGCGCTAGACTCTGGAGATGCGGCAGAAAGTGAAACAGACAGAATTTCCACCCCTGTGACACTGACATTCTCGCTTGGGATGTGGTCAATGAAGCGACTCACTTACGTGATGTTTAGCAGATACATTCTTAGAGGAAAGATGAAGCCAAGAAGGAGAATTCAGAGTTGGGGACGACTGCCATTGTCATGAGGTGACAGGGGAGGCCACTCTGCCTCTCATCATGGGAGACAGAACCCAGCATAACTAAGGCGTGTGATTGCCTATCCCCCCGTAAGTTGAAGCCAGCTTGTTTTCCAAACTGATGTCCCACCCAAGTTTCTTCCCACAGCTGAGCTGGCTGGACCAGGGACCAGGGTGGACTAGGGGTGTGCACCCCAGCCCAGCAGAGAGTCGGAGAATGTACCCCCCTCTCCTCTGACTGCCACTATCCCTGGGAAGTGTGACCATCGCCCCCTTACTGCACAAGGTCAGCATAGAAGACAGGATCATCACCTTCCTTATCCCAGACCTGGGGACCAAGGAAGAGAGCTGGGAGGGGCTTGTCCAGATCCCCTGGCTGCTTAACAGCCCGACCCTGAACACGTGTCCTTCCTGCCTCCCGCTGAACTAGCACTCTCTGATTACAGTATTGGTTTCTTTTATGATGACGATGATGTCTATACAGCCTCTAGGCCTCTCAGAAGAGCCTTCCAAGCCTTTTTTAACTTTATACCTATAGCAATGAACTGGCTGCCCACCCACCCGCCTTGGGGACAAATACTGTGGGGGTTGCAAGAAAAAAAAGCACAGTCCTCCCAGGCTGCTGTCAAGGACCCAGTCTGGCTACAACACACCAAGGACACAATCCGTGAGCAGCTCCATGACTAGTGGGGGACATTGACCATTAGCCATGAGAGCACAGAGGAGGGAGAGAGGGCACAGCTTCAGGGGCATATGGGGGTTGGAAGGCCTCTGGCCTCCTCAGAGGTTTTGTTTACTTTTTTTGTTGTTGTTATTGTTGCATAATTTTTTTTTATTTTTACATATACATGTGTTTATTCAGTTTCTGTTTTGTTTATTTTTAGGGAGCATCAGATTGACCCACAAACCTTCTTTTTTTTTTTTTTTTGTGGAGACAGAGTCTTACTCTATTGCCCTTGGTAGAGTGCGGTGGAGTCACAGCTCACAGCAACCTCCAGCTCTTGGGCTTAAGCAATTCACTTGCCTCAGCCTCCCAAGTAGCTGGGACTACAGGCGCCCGCCACAGCGCTGGGCTAATTTTTGATGCAGTTCAGCTGGGGCCGGGTTTGAACCTGCAGCCCTCGATATATGGGGTCAGCACCCTACTCGCTGAGCCACAGGTGCCGCCCTACCCACAAACCTTCTTAAAGAACTACGGGTTCCTGCTGTCTCCCCCAACCAATCCTGACTTGGTGAACCCAGGAACCTACACTTGTAACAATCTTTCAGGTGACTTGGAAGAACGTGGCACTTCCCATTCCTGCCTCAGGCCCCAGACCCAAGCTTGGGACTTTATCTTACGCTTCCAGGCCTTCACGTTTGCAGAGTCCCCACCTCAGAGGCCTCTCTTCCTTGCCTGGCTCTGTCTCCTGCACCTTTCAGGACCAGCTGACCAGACCCTGCCTGACCTCCATGGCCCCCACCCCTGGGCACACCCACACCACCTCCTCACAGATGCAAAGGTACAGATCCCTGTCCCTCTGCTTCCTTGTCATTTGGCCTCAGCCAAGCACATTAACTTCTCTGAACTCCAGTATCTTCAGATGTAAAATGAGTGTAAACTATTCCCCCAGAGATTGATTGTGAAGATGGCAGGAAGCAATGTACACCACGTGGTTTGTACGGTAAATGTCGGACAAATGGGAGCTGATAGATTAGCAGCATTAATAATTACAGCAGTAACAATGACATCTGTTGGCTCGCATCTCCCTGACTAAACTGGAGATCTCAGGGGACTGTACTATGTCTTCTTATTACTCCCAACTTCTAGCATTGGGCTGATGTCAGATAGGCGTTTAGTGAATGAATGAATGAACTAATGTATTAATGAATGTAACCAGGTTAGGGAAGTCAGAGGAAGCTTCCAAGAAGAGGTAAATTCTGAACCAGGCTGGGTGAGCCTTGGAGGACTGGGGTAGTGAATAGTGAATTACAGCTGTGTCAATTGTCAATTGTGCTGTGTAACAAGCAACCCCAAACCTCAGTGATAGACAACACGATGAACTTACTAAGCCACCCCCCGATCTGCAGGTAGGTGGGGAGCTCTGCCCTGGGCTGGGCTCCACGTGGCTGGCTTGACAAGTACAGCCGAGTCCTGTGTGTTTCTTGTCCTGCATCTGTGGCCAGCTCAAGCATACTTTCCAGCAAACATGGCGGAACCCTACAAGACCTCTTAAGTCCTAAGCTCAGAATTAGGCTCCCCACCTGTCTGTTCTACCTCATTCTATTTGGCCAAAGCAGGTGACATGGCCAAGCTCAAAGTCAGAGTGTGAGGACCATCCTCCATCAGGAAATGCAAGGTCACACGTCAAAGGGCACAGATAGTGCAAGGGCTGAAAAGGTGGGGTCGGATCATAACCCCAGAGGCAGGCCCAAGGGGAGGTGGGAGGACAGAGGAAGAAGGAGATAGGGCCAGCCCAGGCCCCTTATGGGATGAAAGACCCTGTAGGGATGAGTCACTGTCCTTCATGCTCCCAAGGCTTTTACAGCATCATCCACTCACTCATTCATTTGTTCAATGAACAATATTCATAGTGCACTTGCTGTGAGCCAGGCCTTGTTCTCAGTGCTATGGAGACCATGTGAGTAAAATGAGACAGGGTCCCAGCTCCAGAGGAGGCTCTGCTTCTCTTTTCTGCCTCCTCCACCCACTTTCTCTGTGACCTTGGGAAAAGTACCTCCCCTCTCAGGGCATGGCAGCCACCGCTAATAATACCTCATATTTGTAGAACACTTTTAACTTTATCAAAATGTCCTCACATGCATTCTCTGTGAAGCATCGAAGACCGGTTTCATTACATCTCTGATTTGACAAGTGAAACTCTAATGGATATAAAATGCACCGAGCTCCTTGGAAGTGTTCTCCCGAAAGGGCTCAGTGGGGCAAAACCCCTTATAACAAACCCTAGGGTTCTCTCTACAACAAAGCGAGTCCCCGGATGTCTGCTGACGGTTGTCATTTCAAACAACGTTGGGACCACACAATCCCTCTGTGACCCAAGGACGAGGATGGCTCCCTTTATCTTTCCTTTTATTTTAAAAAGCGACCACTCTGAACATTTCAAAGATTCCTGCAGAACTTTTCCTATTTAATTTAAAAGAAAAAAAATAAAATAAAAGATTACCTCCTCCTAACTGGCTTTGCAAATGAAAATGGGACGTCAGCCAGGCCTCAGAGAACAACCTAATCACTCGGCTGCTCATTTAATAAGGAGGCACTCCACAACCTCAGACAAGCAGGCTGCCCATTTTACGAGGAGAAAAGAGAGACCGAGGCACCCCTCCCTCCCTGGCGCATCCGATCCACCTCCGACCTTGGACCCAGGGTTAAAAGCAGCCTGCTTTTGCTGAGGCTCAGTCCTGCATGCTTACAATATTACCTGTCTTTAGACCAGTCCTGTAAGGTGTATGTACAGCTTCTCATAGGTGAGTTGAGTGAAATTCTACAAGACAAGACGTAAGCAGCTGAGCTGGATTTAAACTCAGATCCATCTGAACCCACCTGCCAGGCTCTGTTCCCCTTGCCCGTGCCTTCTCTTTGCCACAGGGGGAGGGAACGGTTTAATATCACGAGGGACCTGGGTACCTCCAGTGAATGCAGAAGGAAAGAAGGGAAGTCGAATGCAAGGAGGAAAGGGGGCAGTATTTCTGGTGTAGCTGCCCTGAGCCCAGCACTATTCAAAGCTGACCATCAACGGTGATGGGTTGTTTAATTAAAGTTTTAAAAAGAGGACTCTAGAGACCCTGAGGCAGGGTCCCCAGTATTTATTGAGGGGGGGTGCGGTGCAGGGGAAGGCTTCCCTGTGAAGATATCACTGGAAGATGAGTCAGGAAGGGCAGGCAGGAGCAAAGTGGGGCTGCAGGGACCTAGTGGGCCCTAGCTGGGCTCCTGCTACTCTCCCGAGGCTTGTGGACGTCACCTCCTAAATATCTCTCAGCTCCATCTACTTCTCTCCGTTTCCACACTCACCCAAGTCTGAGCTCTGTCTGGACTGTGAAATGCCCTCCATATCAGGCTTCTGCCTCCTGTCTCAGTACCTCCAGGCCTTTCTCCATGAAGCAGCCAGAGTGGTCTTTCCTATAGCAAGTTGGGCAAAGCCCCCTCCCATCTGTGGAGCCACATTGGGGTCCTGCCTGGTCTCCTAAGTCTCACCTTCTTCTGCCTCACTCTCCTTCCCTCCTGACTCCAGACACTCTGGCCTGGGCACAGCAGCTGGACACTGATCTTCCTGCCCAGGAATCTCTGGCTTCCCCTTGTCACTTGGTTAATTTCTACTAATTCTCCAGCTTCGACTCAATTTATAATTTTCTCATTCATACATCCAACAAACACGGCATACCTAGAGATGGTGACATAGGAGGTGTCTTTCTTCATGGACCTTAGTTCTTAGAAGGGCCATCTTCCACAGGAAACCCCCTCTGATTATTCTCAGAGCCAGGTCGCCATAGTAGGTGCTATCAGGGCTCTGCCCCATTACCTCAGCCCACCAAGAAGTCACCTGCATCTCAGAAGGATGAGTCCCACTTACATCAAGTAGGACATCTCTGACTGAAGGTTTTCTCTGTGTTCAGGGCTGGCCAGAAGGGAATTAACATGCCCAGAGCATCCCACATAATGAAGGGTAGGAGTTGGTGGAGGTATCAGTTCTCTACTGTGGCATGATATACGATAGCACCCTTGGCAGCTTAACACAATTGTTTATCAGCTTATTCTACAGTCAGGCTGTGCTCAGCTGGAAGGTTCTCTTGCTATCTGGCCTGAGCCACTGGTGCTGTTGCAGTCACCTGGAAGCTTACCTTGACTGGATGGCCCATGATGGCCTTGTTCCAACACCTGCTATTCAGGGGCAAGTGTGAGCTGGGGGACCCCTCTGTGTGGCCTCTCTGGCAGGATAGCCCAGGTTTCTTGTGCCATGGCAGCAGCTCTCCCAGCCCTAACTGTGAGTGCCATCAAGCCAGAGCAAGTCACATGGCCCCATCCAGGGTTAACTGGGGAATGGGACAGGGTGGGTCCACAGGACTATAGACATACAGAGGCTTTTAGTGAGAAATCTACTCTAGGGGATTAGTCTGCTCACTTCCTCAACACTCAGTGGGACAACTCTAAAGTGCGCTCCACTCAGGCTTTCAGAGAGCACTGAAAGGGCTTGATCCCAGGTGCCCGCAGCTGTAACTCACTCAGTAGCACATCTTTTATGGACCTTTCTCTTTTTCGTGGCTTACTCTCCCTGTATCCTTGCTGTGCTTCCTGAAATTCCCTTCCAAATAAATGACCTGCACTCAAGTTCTAAATGGAGTCCATAGCAGAGCCAGGAGTTGGAATCCCAAGTTCATGTCCAATTCTGCCATACTGGCCCCTTGAGGAGA
This sequence comes from Arctocebus calabarensis, assembly GCA_963573935.1. NCBI lineage: Eukaryota > Metazoa > Chordata > Mammalia > Primates > Lorisidae > Arctocebus > Arctocebus calabarensis. The sequence continues at coordinate 27,376 of CAUYON010045686.1, forward strand.
GAGGACACCATGAGAAACATGGTGTCTGGGCACTGGGAAGCCACTGATGGCTGTATGTAGAGAGAAGCATGAAGACCAGGCACGTCCAGCCTCTCTGAAGCTGGGCTGGCTTCTAGATATCAACCTAGCTGGGTCAGAGATGGAGACTTGTCCTGCCCAATAGTGACAGGAGGACCAGACTTGTAGGAGCTTCTCCAAGTTAAGGAAGCCCCCCCCCATCAACTCTTCTAAGTCAGCCTGGGTCCCCAAAGCTGTACTTACAATTTGCTGGCCTGAAGCCAGCCCCATACACACATACTTTTCTGAGTTCTATTTTTACTTTTTATGCAAATTTCCCATCCTGGCCTAAGCAAAGCTGGTGGGAAGTAGGACAGCTTGACAGGATAAGATGGGCAAACGACAGATTACAGCCACCCACTCTGCTAAGCACGAGTTTAATTGCTTTTTTTCCAGGGGGAGGGGATGGGCTCAAAAATAAAACAAATTCCCAATCAGGGCTACCACACTGAGCTGATAGTAAGGAACTGAGCTGAGAGCAGTGGATCCCAGCTGCTGGGGGAAGGGGGGAAGGCAGGTGATGGAGAGGAGGCGCTGGGGACGCGGAGGTATAGTCCTGGAGAAGGCACCAGCCCATGTGGACCAAGGGCAGAGCACTCTGTACCACCAGGGGTGGGGGAGTGGCAAGTTAGGTGCCAAGGTTCTCACCTGGATCCTTAGTAACAACAAAAATGACAACAATACTATCCAACATTTATGGAGAGTTTATGAAGTGCCCAGCACTGGACTAAATGTGTTGAACTACTAAGTTAGACAATGTCCCTGAATACTACTGCACAGGACCAGGTAATAACTCCCATTTATTGGGCATTTATTCCACGTTGTCCCAGGGCTACATACTGGGTCAGAAATGAGACATAGTCCCTGCCTGCAAGAAACTCATAATCTAATGAGGAAGAGAGATGGATACATAAAATATCAAGGCCATAAGGATCTGGATAGGCGAATAGGTGAGGTGGAAACATAGGCAGAGGCTGCAGAAGTCATGCCCAGCTTCCAGGAATCCCACTGCAACTTGAGACTCTGATCACAGAATTCTCATTTGGAAAGGACTCAGGAGACCCCACAGTTCCCAAACTTGGACTGAAAGAAAAACTGAGGGCAACATCCCAGGTTTAGAATAGAAAGAAGGGGGGCTTCTCTGCTTCAAAGGAAGGGAGGGGACAGGTCCCTGGTCCTGGTCAGCCCACCTGCCTCAGAGGTGGGAGCTGCAGAGACAGGTACAAACGAAGCACTGGATAAAAAGTGCTATGAAGTCACAGGAGAAGGAAACAAATTTTGACTGGAAGCCTTCTTCAGAATGGTGGGCTTGTTCTGGGGTGGGGGAGTCCCTCAGGAAGAAGTTGAGGGCACAGCTTGGAGGGAGCGTTGAATCAGGATAAGCCCATGGGGGCAGAGACGGAGGGAGGAAGGTGGTGAGAGCTGTCTTCACCCCTTTGGCAGCCCCCCACTTCCAGCATCTTGCCCCGGCCCTTGGAAACTTTCTTGCCCCAGGCTGATCTGGTTGTTCCTTGCAGACCCAGCCTAAAATTCCAGGGAGAGGGAGAGAGGAAGACTGAAAATACCATCTTGGGACAGTCAGGTGCCCTGCCAAGCCACCAGGTGAGGGAGAATCACACCTTGCTCCTGCCACACACAACCAGCACAGTTCGGGGAAGGCCCTGAGCTGGCATGGTGCTGTGAAGTGTCGGGAGGCTATTCAGAGGCCTAATGGTGTCCAGTGTCCTGAGGCCATGACTCTGCCCCTGCAGCCTGAGGTCTCAGTGGAGCCCCAGGAGACGTGACCTTCAAAGGTAGAAATGATCAGAAAGCGAAAATCCTTGCTTCCTCCTCATAATTGGAAGAAAGGGATGCAAAGCCACAGAGGCAAAGGGCAGGTTTCAAATCCAGCCGATGCCAAGGGCACCTTCTCATTTTGCCCTTGAATGAGTCAGCAGTGGGTGCGGGAAGTAGCTCCTCCCTAGCTGGTGAGCTCAAGAAAGCTGTCCTCCTCTCTGATCCTGTCTCTTCCTATACAAAGAGAGGACAATGGAATATGTTTCATGGGGTTCTTATACGGATCTCATTAGAATCAGATTAGAAAGTGGCATGGCACCGCGTCGGGCTCCATAGAAGCATCAGGTACTGTTTGGAGGATGGTATGGAGTGTAGCCCTCACATGGGACCTCATGTGCCACCTGAATTCACATACACACAGCAGGACAAGCCAGCGCACCTGGTGCCACCTAAGACATGCCCAGTGGCAAAGACAGGGACATAAAGGATGCTGCTGTGGCCAAATGCATGTCATTAACTCTTACTGAGCCTTGAAGCTCCCTTTCTCCAAGCACCTAGGGTTGGAATCAAATGGGCACAGATGGCATCTTGAACAAGCTCCCCGGTAACTCACCTGGAAGTTTGAGAATCTAAGTCATAAAGCCAGACCCCAAATCCCTCTAAGTTCAAGGGCAATTTGGAATTATATTGACTACTGTTTTGAAAGCCCCTACTGTGTGCCAGGGAATTCACCAACATGATTTAGAAGTATCTTCTCCCTTTATAGATAAGAGCCCCTAGAACAGTTGAGTGACCTGCCCAAGGCCACACAGTTAATCAGGGGCAAGTCAGGGTTTGAATCCAGATCCTTCTGAAGCCACCCCTCAGCCACCGGCTACCATGCACCACTGCAGTTCCTCTCTAGGGTGTAACAGGAAGGCTGGGGGAGTCTGAGGTGATGGCTTCCTCTGAGCAATCCCAGAAGCCTTCCTGGAAGAGGACAGGGACCAGGGGCCTACTCAGGTCCTAGAGATCACCAGGCTGTCCTCAGCCCTACAGGCAGCACTGGTCTGACTTCAGGGAAGAGTCTTCTGCCTGAACGCCCCTCATTTGATCTTTGTCTCTGCTGCTTGGATTTAAGATGCACCAACCCCAAGTGCTCCAGGGGGTTCATCTAAACATGATTAAACAGCCATTAGGCCTCTGCGGTGGGGAAATGGAGATTTACAGACTTCCAAACCTCCATTTAAATGCAAATGCAGCGTTTTCGCCTGGAACCAGGGATCTGAGCAGCATTAAAGGCACTGTCACTGTCTCTGCCAGGGCTCAGGCGGGCTGGGACACCCCTGGCCTGCAGTTCATTGGAGGGACACCGTGAGCACCTTTGGAGCCAGGCCAGAAGCAGACAGGCTGTGAGGGACAGCGAGTCAACACCCGCCTTTCTTCATCCACAGTTGCCCTTCCTGACCGGGGCCAAATGTGTAGATGTAATCTCTGGCCCAAGGCAGCATGACTTTGTCAAGGTCACACATGTAGCAGCCCTGGAGCCAGGATTCAAACCCTGGCCTGGTGGGTTCTGTTTTGATTGGCACCCCATGGACCTCCAAACAAAAGGCCTGGACATATTCACTGAGTTGAACTGGGTAGGGGCTAGGACCCTCCCACTCAAATTCAGCTAATAACAACAAGGGTCTTTACTGAGAACCTATTATGTGCCAAGCAGAGAATGTATCATGTCATCCTCCCAAGATTCTAGAAAGGAGGTTTTAGGATTATCTATTTTTATTTATTTATTTATTTATTTTGCAGGGTGCTGGCCCTATATGCCAAGGTCGCAGGTTCAAACCCAGCCCCAGCCAAAAAAAAAAAAAAAAGGATTATCTATTTTTAAATGGAAAAATTGAGGCTCAGGGAGGTGAAGGGAAAGAGGTCACTTTCAGGGAAGGCACCAGAGTCAGGATTTGAACCCAAATCTGTCTGATGCCCAAATTCACTCCTAATCACCTATCCAGGCTCTGCCCCAAGCTCCTGTGTGACCTCTGGCAAAAGACTTGACCTCCCTGGGGGGAGCTTCTGCTTCTGAATCTAAAATGGGTATAAGATAGTCAGGAGAAGGAGAGCTAGAGAGTGGGGGGCAGATTGGAGGGGTGCCGGTAGGAGAAGGGGTGGAGAGGCCACAAGGCTCAGCCAGGGCTGACTGCAAAGGCTTTAAATGCCAAGCTAGGAAATGGGGACTGTATTCTGCAAGCCCTGGTGGGTTTGGTGGGATTCGGCCGTTCATTAAATGTGGTCAGTGAGGAGGGAGAGGGCATTAGGCACGGCTGTGAGAGCAACTGTTTACTGACACAGTGTGCCAAGGTGCTGTGCTAAGTCAGTTTCATGCACTGTCTCACTCCCTCCTCGGAGCAATCTTGCAAAGTTGGTTTTCATTATTATCACATACGTTTCAGATGAGTCAACAGTGGAGGCATTCGGGACCATACCCAAAGTCACCCTGTGGGGGGTGGGAGCCGGGCTGCTGGTCCAGGGAGGGCTCCTCCTCTCATGGCCCCCAGAACAGTTTCTCTCCAACCCTAAAGTTTCCAGCCTGGGGCCTGGAAGGAAGGGAACTTTAGGGTACCAAGTCATCTTGGATTACCTGGCTCTTTCTCGGCTTTAAAACAATGTCCTGTGTCCCTGGAAACCCCGTTGTCCTGAGTATATCCTAATGATTGCTCTCTCTAGCAGTGACCCAGAAGTGGAACAAAGGAACAAGGGTATGAGGAACTGGGAAGGTGATGCATGGGGTTTTGTGACATGCTGAGTTGGGTCTCCAGGGAGCAGGCTCAGCCTTTAATTTGGCACAAGGTCTAACCAGAGAGTTGGGGCCCACCTATAGAGACCAGGGGAGACCCTAGGAGCTGTCAGAGCTATGTCTAAAGAGAAGGAGAGTGAACCACCTCCCCAAGGAAGGGGTCTGCCTTCCTTGGATAAAAGAAAGAGCACTGGACTCAGAGTCCTTTTCCAGCTGGTCTCATGTTGTTGGATTACATTTTAGTTATTAGTCCTTTCAGAAGGACTTAGACATTTGCAGAAGGCTTAGACACAGGACATCATGCTCACTTGGGGGATTTCAGGCACCAGGATTCCTCTTTGTTTCTGGAATCTGCCCAGTTGGCCAATGGGGGCAGCCCTGTCCACAGGGACCAAAGAGGAGGATGTGGCCAGCACCCTGTGCTGTTGTACTCCCTTCTCTGCTTCCTCCTGCTCATATCTCTGGCCACTGTGCACTTCTGACCTTTGGCCTCAAAGAAATATCCATGAAGGGTGACAGAAGTCAGGGTTAGCTCAGTACATGGGACAGTAAGTCCACCAAGAAGAGGCCTGAGCTAGAGCTGATGGGGAAGAGGACAGCGATTCCTCATTAGCAGCCAGGTGTGGATGCGCCATCCAGGCAGGACTAGCCTGAGGTTTGGGGGGAAGAGCACAGGTCTGGGACACACCAAACTGTGCACTCATCTGCTCTGTGACCTTGAGCAAGTCGCTTCTCTTCTTTGGGCCTCAGTTTATTCCTCTGTCAAATGGGTACCACAGCTCCTCCTCTGCCTCGTAGTATATGATGCTACAAGGCCAAAGGACAGAACCTGGCCAAAAGACCTCGTGTGAAGGAGTTATCATTGAAAGGGAGAAATGAGGGGATGGTGAAGGGCAGGGAATAGAGCGAGAGGGGTGCCAATGAGGTAGCCAGAGGAGGGGGGCAGGCTGGGCAGAGATGACAGACAGATGGCACAGGCAGGTGAGAGCATGTTAAAAAGGGGAGCCAGATGTGAGCACATCAATCAGCTTCTATATCCCCTGCCCTCCCCTCCCGCCCCCTCCCACTCCTCCCAGCCTGGTGGATAATTATGAAGGACACCAGTTAAGAGGACCTGGCCCCCTCAGCTTCTTTGTTTGAAGCCCTCCTAGTGAATGATGCAGGAGGCTGCAGAGAGACACGGGCACAGGGATCACTTCATTATTGATGAGAGATGCCGGGTCCTCTGCTGACAGCTGCCTAAGAGATATGATTAGCTTGTAAAAAATTAATCACTATTTCCAGGGAGGACAAAGATTAAAACCCCGAGGAGTGGTGTTATCAATGTTCCCTAATTTCAGGGGACTTTGAAAAGGTTTTAGCACAACTTGGAGGAAACAATTAAATTCAATTAGAATCACTAGTGCTGCAATGTCAGCCCCTTCTGTGAGGCAGGCACTGGGGGGTGGTCAGGGAGGGAGGCGGCTGCAGGTGGTTGTGGGGGAGGCAGCCTGGCTCTCTGCCCTCTTCAGAGGCTCCTCTGCCACTGTTCTCTCTCCAGGTGATCTCATGTTCACCTATGGCTTCAATTTCCACCTAGACTCCGATGACTCACACTTTTATGGCTCCAGCTGGATGTCTCCCCAAAGCTCCCAATCCATGTGCTGTATTCAGCTGCCGCTCAACACCGTCTCTGGGATGTCTCAAAGGCACCTCCAGATCACCACATGTGACCCAGAAATTCCAGCTATCCCCTCCCTCTCTACCCTGGTACGTAATCTCCCATCAGAATTTGCTTTGTGAAGAGCACTTCTTTCAACAAAATCCATGACCAAGACCTGTCAATGTAACTCCTAATCATTTGGGGGATCCATCCCCTTCCCCCATCTTCCACGCCACTCACTACCTTAGACCATACCACCTTCTTCCCTCACCTGGATGAGTGCAGCAGCCTTCTCACAGGTGTCAGACACTTCCAGGCTTCTCCTCTTGTCCTCTCGGCTTTTCCTCTGTTTGCACACGTGGGTGGGTGATGGCCCAGCCTTCCACGTGGGGTGGATGGCAGGGCTAGAAGGCCCTGTGTTGGCTTCTCAGGAGGACCCGGCAGAAGGGAGCCCTGGTTGCATAGAACAGCATTCCAATAACCCCCAGTTCTTACTCCTGCTCCCAAAAATCAGCTACCTGTGTTTTCAGTGTTGTGTTTTTCCTCTGAGGTCCTTTATCTTGGGAATTGGATAATGTATTCGTGGACTGCAAGTAAGCAAAAGTGAGAGAATTTATTGAATAAAAAAAAAAAGGAAGTTTTCTCGTGACCCTTTGAATATGTACCACACATGTGATCTCACCCTTTGTCCCATCTCCCCCCACTCTCTCCCTCCCCTTCCCTCCCTCTCCCCTTCTTCCTGTGCAATAAATGGATTGTAGCCTTCACTTGAACGATAAAGAATTTGTCTCATATTCATTATTAAGTAATTGGAGCATAGAGTTCCATAGGAGCAAATCCTAATGCTCAAAGTAAACTAGATTCATTCTTCTATTAGCAGGGGAGAGATTGGTTTTAAATATACTGCATCTCAAAAGGATAATGTCAGTGGGACCTGACCCATGACCTGTCAAATTCGTTCCAAAACTAATGCCTCTATGAAGGAAGATTGCACAATGAACCATCGCCTTGTCCTACTGAAGAAAAACAAGCTGTTAGCACCACACTGCCATTTGGAGCTGCCTGGCTCTCGGTGGGGCTGACTCACCTGTTTGTTTTAGGAGGAGAAGCAAAGCACCT